>BGPR01050069.1:0-11147 GCA_013235015.1 Araneus ventricosus
TTAGTCCCATAGAGCTACTTTAGTCCCATAGAGCTACTTTAGTCACAGTTGAGTAGGGTAAGTATACACCCCTCAATCCCAGCGGCCGTTTCGCAGAGACAGCCTCCCGTCGAATTTTTTTTAAAGTTTTATTTTAATATATCAAGAAACGTTCTACGAAGTTCTCGTTCATGGAGAAAATTTCTTCCGACTGGCGGTCTTTCAGCACAATTCGATCGGTGCACTATACTCAAATATAATCCTTGAGCCACCACCACCACCCACTGAAAAAAGACCATAAACAACAGCAAGTGTTAATCAATATATATTTGTTTATCATCAACTATAATTTATTTTGTAGTTTTGTTTTCCCATTAACGTGTGCACTTTGACCGGCGAAAAACTTTATGTCCATAGATAAAGATTCCGAAATATTTTCAATAATAATATAACGCAACAAGAAGTAAAAGTTAAACCCTGTTCTGATAAATATTAAAATGCAGCGTAGAATAGCTTCGAAAATCTGTAACACAATTTTTATACACTTATATTTAACATGATTTATTTCACAAAGCAAGAGAGAATGGATGTTTCTAACGAAGGAATTTTGTAATCGGTTTTCGACTCACTTTCTTATGTGCTACAGTTTTGAAATTTAGTACCTTTATGTGTTATCGATAAATATTTTGATATTTCAGAATTCAATTATAAGTAATCGATTATTTTAATTAAATTTTGGTTCCGCACGGTACTATAATGCTTACAATAACCGCTTATAAATTCAAGATAAGAGAGTAAAAAATTATTTTTAAAAATTAATTCCTCATTTTGAGTACACCGATCAAACTGCCCTTATCAAATTTTTATAGCTAATACTATCTTCTAGTTATAAGAAAGTTGTGATTTTCAGATTTATGAAATTTATTCAATTCATTAGGAAAGCGCATCTAAAATTGATGCGCATCCTAATTGAAAAACAGCGAGTTGCAGTTGATTAGCAGTTAAATGTTACGTTGCGTGACATCACATTCCGTTTAGTGAGGAAATTATCGTCTGTTTTTTCAATAGATTCCGGGCTAATGGCCCTATTTGCACTGTTTGAGCACACAGTTTGCTGTCGCTAATCGCCTCAGCAGAGAGTTTTGCTCATTTTTCCCATTAATCTCCACTAGGTGCTAAAATTCTCATTTGTTATTCTAATTGGGTAGTGTTATTTTATATCTTCCTTTTATCGTGCCCAAATTATTTCTTCCAGAGCTGCCAACAGTTTAACCCCCAAGTTTCACTTCATTAACCTAAATGCACATCATTAGGGGATACAAATTCAAGGAGAATCGAGTTAGCTGCCTTTTTTTCAAAGTAATATTTTAAAGATTTTCACCATTTGAATTAATGAGTTTCCGTTCAGTTCTTATCTCCATTTTTTTAAAGGCGGGAATAGTATGTAGTACAAAAGTATTAAATGATGTTTCTGTAATTTGTGAAAAACAGGCGCAAATGCGTTTTGCTTTAACAGATATCAAAGACATTATATTTATTTCGAGAGGAGTGAATATGCATTGTGTGTCCAGTAAATATGTGAACTGAGGGTGACATTTGGATAAGATTTGGCGACGTGTGCTGTCTGCATGCATTGTTGAAGGGAGAACCACTGGAACATCTGTAACCGTTAGGCAGTTGATAACAAGCATACAGCTAAGAGGAAGCTATTTGGTGGCACTCCCCAGATAGCACGTAAGTTTGCAGCAAGTTTGATTTTGACTTGTCATGGCAAAATTTGACGCGTCAAACTTGAATCGAACTTGTAACAAGTTCGATGTGACAAATAGCGCCACCTCTTTGCAAATCAAACTTGCTGCAATTTTGCAAAACAAGCTTCCTGCAAAGATAGCACAATAAGAGATAATTATCTTTGTCTCTGTTTTAAAAAGCATCCGATTTTTAATAACATCTCCTAGACAGTCCTTCCTTTTATTAATTCAATGAATCAATGATAATTTGTAAAAAAACTAACTTTTTTATAAAAAAAATTGAAACATTATCCATCTTTTTACTAAAAGTTTTTACTTTAAAAAAAACTATATCGCCTTTTTCTTAATGTTGAAATTTTAACATTTATAAACAAAATTAAATCGAAAAAACAGTCAATGTTTGTTGAAAAATAATAACTTATATATTTTGTCCCATTTTAAAGTAATTACTTTTGAACTCTAATTTCATAATTTATTTTACTAGCAAAACGTAGTTATTAGCAAAAATCGCTCTCTCTTTGACTTCAAATCATATTCTCAACTCAAAAAATTAATGAAATCCAGAAAATAGTTAAAAATAAATCGTATACGAATCGAATCGAACGATGTATTAGCGAAATCTATCTTCTCCTCTCAGAGTTCGACTGGCTCCATGGTTTGCGTCTCCGCTTCGGAACCGGGAGGTCGCGAGTTCTATCCCGGGTTGTGTTTCGTGCTCTCTTTTTGCTTTAATTTGCAATAAGTGTGCACGGCAAGTTTGCTGCAAGTTCGTTTCATGGTGACTTCGGATCTTTCGTTAACTTGCTGCAAGCTTGCACTCTTGTCATGACAAATTTGTGGCAAGCTTGCTGCAAACTAAAATTGCTATCTGGGTCTGTTGTTGCTCTTGTCGACGATGTATAGCTTGTCCGAGAATTTTTGGACCCATTTCAAAAATTAATAATAAAAATAAAAAAACTAATAATGTTACAACTGCAGTTTTTTTTAAGGAGAGAGGAAATAATTTGCTTTCAAATGGGTGGCGTACCACTACGACGATCAAAACTTGCTGCAGCGATAGATTTCCAGACGCAATAGCTACCGATCAGCAAAGGCCGATACGCGTTTTCTGGTTTCCTTTTTTCGACTTTTCTTGAACATCTCGTAAACTATCAATTTTTCGAAGAACAATTGATTTAACAGATTTAAAAGCGTAAAATTCCCTACAAATTCATGCTTTTATATTTCTTTAGCTTTAATAGTTTCGCCGATAATGACTGAGACGTCCAATAATTTAAGACCACGCAGATCACCGTAACAGCGTGTTACCGTTCTGAAAAAAACTTTTTGAAATGCGCTCTCATTTTAAAAAGAACATAGATGTAACATTATTTGTTTTTTTATTAATTTTTAAAATGTGTCCAATAATTCTCTGGCACCCTGTATATTGATGAGCAGCTGATGGAATAAAGAATCTTCATAAGGTGATAGGTGAAATTTGGCAAAACGCTCTGAGGAAATTTTTGATGTGTTGACGTTTGTTTATGGAGATAACACATTAAAGGAAAAAAATCTCTTTTCAAGCGTTCAACCATTTTTTTAAATGCAAAGATAATGCAAAGCCAGGATGAACATTGGCCTATGTGCTGATGAAAATATCAATCGTGTGAAGTATCTTGTCTTTTCCAAGCGTATATTCACTGTCGGGATGATTGTTGATGAACTGAATTTAGGAAAAGAAGCACACGATTCAGACAAAACATTGAGTTGGAAAAATTGTAAGCAAAAATCGAAATAAGATCTTGCGCATTCAGAAAAGATTGTCCGAAAATTTCTCACTGTAATGTATCATCCGCCTTCCTCTCCTGACTTACCACCATGTGACATCTCTTTGTTGTCAAATTGAAATGTGGTTTTATGTAGAAGGCACTGGGACAATGTTGAGACGATGGAACGTGAAACGACATGGGAGCTGAAAAGTCTGACTTGACAGTCGAGGATACTATGAACAGTGGAAATGGGCAATGGGCAAGAATATTGGTCCAAATGTGTAGTTTCTTAATGAGAAAAGGTCTGTTGAGTCTTGAATTTTACAAAATAAACTTTATACAGACTCATATTCTCATATTTATTGTACACCCTCTTCTAAGCATTTTCGGCCGCATTGAAATAACATTGACTATGAATCATCTCATATCCAATATGCCTTGAAATTTTCGCGGAAATGATAAATAGCGTGTATTTTATTTATTTTCATTTACAGCAACGTCTAGGTTTCACTATACGAAGACAATGGATAGATTGCGGTTCCGAAAGCATCATAATCTTTTATTCAAAATCCTTTTTATAGCGAATAAAAGTAAATATAAAAAAGGCACTGTCACAAAAATACACCTATTTATATAAAATGGTCTCACAGTATTAAAAATACTGATACGAGGTCACTACTCTAAGTTCATTGATCATTTACTAGACGGTTATATACGCCAATAAAAATTCATATTCCTCTTTTCTAAAACATCAGAAAAGCAATTCATAACTGAATCATCTAAAAAACTGTCAAACAGAAACTTTGTACAGCAGCGTATCTAAAAGCTGTAAAAATTTCTTATGCACTGAACATCTCTCGTAATTTCTTAAAAGCAAAAAAGAAATTTTGCTTCCTTTTATCGTTTTTTAGTTATGTTTCTGGCCATATCAAGGAGGCATATTCTTTTACTGTCGCTTTATAAGTACAAATATTAAATTTAACACAAATATGGTAAAATATAGAAATAAATTATAGAAGACTCTATTTTTTGGTTTTCACTTGGTGAAACATCCAAAAATTCACTTCTTGAATTGCGATTGAATTAATATTTATTTATATTTTTATTTGTAGTAGTTATTGCAAATACATAAAAAGTGACAATTTAATTTTAAAGTAGGTGACAATCGCGAAAGCGGTATATTTTCTTTCTGAGATTGAACAAATGGACCAACTTATGAAAAAATCAGTATTAATTAACATTAAACTAATCCGCCCGTGCTCTTTTATTAAAGAGAAAAAAATAACAGTCTTCTCCATTATTTTTACACAATAACCGAAAAAAATCACACAGTTGTATTCGATTTACTGAGAGAAGCCATCGAGTCGCTTTGGGACATATCGCAGCTTGTTTAAAAGCACTGCTAACCCGATTTGCTGGCCGACTGCCAAGGAGGCTGACAATCTGATTCACATTAGGTCAAAGACCTTAGTGATGTCATCAGTCTTCATAATTTTCTAGGATATCTCTCTGTTTTACGAGGGACAAGCTAATTTTGCAGGGGCATGGATTTGAAAATATTTTTATAAAAGAAGCTGCTTAAAATGTCAAATATGAAATAAAAAGAATTGAATATGCATATAATATAATCAGAAAATACACGTTACATGCATTTGACGACTTTAACGACAGCATAACGTAACGCTTTTATTAAGATGCAAGCATACATTTTACAGAAAATCATTAACCCGATAGGGCGCGCAACGGTGTGTCCGACACACCACGCCACGTAAAATGACAAAAATACTGACTTCCTTTTAGTTGAAATGAGTCAAACCCATGCTTTCTTCCTTTAACCCTCTCATACCGAGCGAGGCGGTCCCGGGCGGTCTAAAAATTTCCCCTTAATAGTGACGAAGGCCGGTTTGAGGCGGTTGGGGATTTTGAGGGCAGGAGAGGTCGCTTCAGAGATACGGGCGGTAGGAAGTTCAATTATCCTTGCCAATCGCAGTCCGTTTCCGAGCGCCTTAAGGGAACTTTATTGCAGAGGGTGAGGTGGTGGGGTAAATGACCACCCATGTTGGGAGAGTCCAATTCATGTTGCATGCTCCCAACGAGGTTAGTTGCTCCTTAAAGAGGCTAGAAGGAAAAAGTCGATTCGGAATTGAAGAGTTAAAGTCACACTCAACAGACGGAACGTGTTTCAAGAAATATTATTTAATTTTTTTAATCGGAATTCACGATAAGGGATTCATTCATTAACTTTTTCGTTCACTACCTACTCCGAACCAGCCTGCCAGAATTGGCTTAAAGCTTTACATGGCCGGAAGGGGAGGTTTTTTTCTATTATGTTCAAAGAAAATTACTACACCGAAACACTTGTAGACAAAGATACATCGAATTAAATTCAAACATTTAATATAAAAAGCAAAATCAATGTTGCCACAGCTTAATCAGCCGAAAACGGCGAAGAAAAGATACACAAAATTCCATGGTGCGGAAACAGCAGTAGATAAACAAACAATAGTTTAAAAAAAGTTCAATTTAAATCCTAGCACGTAAAATACATAAACACAATCAATACATCATAAAAATACAAGGTGTAGAAATCTAAAATGGGCAAATGTGATTAAAATGACATAGTTAAAAAAACTAAATAGAAAACCATCTAGAGTAAAAATTTAAAGCTAAAAGTTAAAAAAAGTTTAGAAGAGTTTATATTGAATACAGACTATCAGAAATAGTTTCGCTAATCTTAAAACAAGAGATCAGCTTGTCACGATAAATTTTAAAAGACTAAATGTTTTCGAGCCACAATGGCTTTCATTCTGTGTGGGTCTCCCAAGGTGAAACTCATTAGTATAGCGATATAGCGACACTCAAATACATAGTGATCATGTCTTGTCCGCTTTTATAAAACCTATTGGAGGAAATTCTTAAAATTTTAGAAACTGACTATTTATTCTGCAAAATAAAAGTGTATTGCTTCCTAAATTTATTGGCTCTAAAGAAATCCCCGCATGTTTATAATTTGGATTTCTGAAAAAAGGGTTTACTGCATATCTAAGAAAATTAAATGCTTTATTTTTCGATCTGTCTTGTGTAACGATTATTATATTGAGGATACTTCGCTATAAAAAATGCTGAAAACATGTATGTAAGAAATAAACTTTTCTTATGTGTTCGCAATGCGTTTTTTTGACATGTCGTGAATGTAATGTTGCAGAGTTAACGCAGATACCAGGCAGTTAGTTTAAAATAAAAAATCCCTTTTCGGCAAGCTTGAAGGCAAAGGTAGATTCCTTTACGTTAATGTTACAAAAGTCATGAAATATTACATATTGATCAATACAGACATAGCCAATGACTTTTTGTTTCTACACATTGCAGTATTTACGCTGTGATTCTGTTTTCATGTCATATGATTTTTTGCTATATCAAGGTTTTATCATTCCATTTTTCATTCCAAAAAGTTATGATAGATTTTTTCGTCAGTACATTGGTCAATTTTTTCATATCTCAACACATAATCATTCAACAGGTAGGAGTCATAAAGAAATAAACATCTCAGCAGTGCAAATATCTCCTAGATAACATTAAGCCAGCCTATCTGAAACAGTAGCAAGAAATTGACTCTTGGCACTAATGAAGAAGGACTCTAGATTTAAAAATTAATTTATTTAATCTAGGTTACAATATAATTGTGCGAACATTACTTTGTCATATGGTAAAATCACATGACATGATACACTTAAACACTACTAAAATGGGCTCCTTTAGAGAACTCCCTGGTTACAGAGATAATAGCCACTAAATTCTTAACATATAAGAGAATAAAAATTATTAAACATTGTGAGTGGCAAATTTAATACGTGTTTTTAAAGCATAGGATATGAATGCAGCCAATTTGAACAGTAAATTTAAATCTCCATCGACGGTTAAAACCAAATACTCAGGCAGAAAATCCCAAACAATTTTAAAGTTAAGGAGATATTTTTCAATAGCAAAAAGGATAAAGGAAACTCTTATTTAATTACTCTTATTTTTGGCTACTTTATATTGATTTTATTAAACAAATCATGGTCCCGCCATGTTTAGTTCAATATCAAATTAAAGTATTCTGTCAAAAAACCTATTATCAAATTAACTATTAAAATTATTTGATTAATTAAAATTAACTATCTACTTAATTAAAGTTATAAAAAATTAATTGTTACAAAACTCCACTAAAACCTTTTTTATGGCTTATACTATATGCCAGCAATCTTTATCTTATAATTATTTAATAATTATATTAATTTAAATAAAAGTCACTGTGGCTATGTATGCATGTTCCACATCTCCTCCTAAACCACTGGACTGATTTCAATCAAACTTTTCAAACTTTTTATTTAGGAAAAGAGGAAGGTCACCTTCAACTTTTCAAAGCCTAAAAGATGCTTAAAATTTCACTTAATTAAAAATTAAGCAAGGCGTTTTTCCGCGATGTCTTTCATTTCCATAAATTTGTTTCTCTCATTTTATTGTTTTTATCAAAATTAATTTTAAACTGAATTCGTAACAATATTCTTGTTGATCGAAAATAAAGCGAAGAACTGTTTCCAGAAGGAAGAATGCCAAAAGAAAATTTTAAAAGTAGACGATTTAACAATTTATATCGGGACCAGCTATTGATTTATTTTCACGCTTTAAATTAATGAATAATTAAACAGTTAATTTAATTGCTTCAAAATATTCATTAAAACCTTTCGTTGACTTTAGTAATTGTTAACAAAATTTGAAGTACCTATATAACAAATAATAACGTATGAAGAAAACGGATGTTATTAAAAATTGTCTGGTTCAATTGATATTCTCATTTTAATTAAAAGCGTTTTAGATCAGAAAAGTAATTTGTGTATTATAATATTTATACAATAGTAATTTTTACATTAAAAATATTAAACATGAAAACATTTTAATCCGGAGCAAAGCCAAGTATATCAATTAACAGTTATAATGAACAAAATTTAACAAAGATATTAACTATAAATTAATTAGTCATAAATTAATTATATATTATACCGTATAAAAAGTAAAGGTGAATGCGGTTGATGGGAACTCATAACTTCTAAATAATGCTTGCTGTCAAAAAACTTTCAATATAAAAGTAGTTTGTTATGATATGGTGATAATTACTTTAATTGAAATTTTCTTTTTATCTTCAATCTTAACGAAGCTATGGGGAATTGATAAATTGGGGGGGGGATTGAATAGCGCTTTTCATCTCATAACTTATAAACAATTCTAGCAGACAAAAAACTTTTAGTATAAAAGTTGTTCGTTATCATAAGGTGATAATTCGCCTAATTGAAAATTTTTTTGTATCTTTTGTCGTAACAGAGCTATGGGGAAATGATAAGTTGGGGAGGGGATTGAAAATGGCTTTTTAGCTCATAACTTCTAAGAAATTGTGGCTATCAAAAAAGTTTCAGTACAAAAGTTGTTTGTTGTGATAAGGCAATAATTCGCCTAATTTGAATTTTCTTTCTATCTTGAATCGTAAGGGAATTATGGGAATATGAGTCCCCCACCATTTCCACCCCCTTTGAGCTGGTTAGACCATCTGTGAACTCGGCCGAGATTTTCACCGTCCTTACAACATATCCGTCGCCAGTTAAAATCTAATCAAAATTACTCTAGTTATCGTGTTTACAAAATAACACGGGCCAAAGCGTTATGCATATACTTCTCTACTAATAATAATAAGGAAAAGAACATTTTACCCTCTATTCTCATAAATATTGGAGCTACAAGAATGAAAGAGGGTGGAAGAAACTGCAAATAACGAGAGCTTTCCAACAAGGAGTAACATGCTTAGGTTAAAACGTACTTTAAGTTAGGGGGAGAGGAGGGGAAGGGTGGGAAAATCACTTTTCAGCTTATAACTTCTAAGTAATTGTAGCTATCGAAAAAGTTTAAATACGAACATTGTTCGTTATGATAAGGCAATAATTCGCCTAATTTGAATTTTCTTTCTATTTTCATTTGTAAAGGAATTATGGGAAAATTAAAATTTCCACCCCCCACCATTTCCACCCCCTTTGAGTTGGATAGCCCATCTACGAACTCGACCGAGATTTTCACTATCCTTACAACATATCCCAAGCTGGTTGAATTTACATCAAAATTACTCCAGTTATCGTGTTCACAAGATAACATGGGAAAAAGCGTTATACATATATATATACCTATATATATATATATATATATATAAACTTTTTAACGAAGGGTGGTTTTGGGTTCTAGGGGTCATGATCGGTGAAGATCTGCAGAAATTTTCCGAAAGTCGTGTTATGAGAACCATTGCAATAGGTAGAGTTCCTATAAGGAATCTACCTAAAATAGCTTTAATACATTTACTGAAAAGAAACATGCTGCTTTCTTGCAGCTTACACTCTCACGGACAGCATTCGACTGCTTATCCTAAAAGCGCAAGTTAACAAAATACATATAGATTGTAACAACCAATCAACTTCGACTACTGCCGTAACTTCGGCTACGTCATGAAATTAACCAATGAGATACGTTTCATTCAGTGACTGAACAATTTCATTTGAATTTCCAACAGCGTTGAATAATATAATGTATTATTTAGTAAATTTTTCTTCTAAAAATTTATTCTTGTATAACTAGAACTGTTTGCATGAATCATTTGGAACAGATACAGCATAAAAATGTTGCTAGTTTTGCTTAAATAGCGAAATAAAGAATTGGGGTGGCGCACACCCCCTTGCATGGCCTCGCGTTACTCTTCGTAGCGCGCCTCTTCCCGGGTTAAATTTGCTTTGCTTCATGTTTGTAAATACTTTGTTTTTGAGTCTATTTTACTCTCGTTTTCTGACGTGCCAGCGTTCTGAAATTTTGTACACTCTTGTATTCTCGAAGAAAATATTAAATTTTAATATTTTTAGAACTTTATTTTCACTTAATTGATTATATTAGCTAAATTTTGATTCCATACGTGTCGCACCACCTACTAGTGATTTTGAGAAAATATTAAAATCAAGAGTCCATAATATTTATAACAATGAATTTTAAGTTTAAAACTGAAAATTTGAAAATTAAAAAGAAATTGTTTTTCATACTACACTAATAAACTGTTTCTGAAAGCTGAGATCGTTATACTATCTATACTTATAAAATGCAATGTTTGTGTGTATGTGTGTGTGTGCGATGTCCAGACGAATATATCACACTTAACAGCCTTCAAATTTTGCACACAGGTAGTCTTAAAGGTGACTCAATGCGCCTCCAAGCTGAAACTTTGAAATTTAATCTAGAAATTTTTTTATTTATTATTTTGTGTTGTTTTGGTGGATTTTTCGCACTAATTTCTCAATAGAATGGTTTTGGATAATTGTACGAAAATAATAGACACACCAACCAAAATAGCACATGATTTCCGTTCTAGAAAAATTAATTTTGAATTTCTAACGTAATTTACTCAATTTTGAGAAATTTTTAAAAAACAGTCGGTTTATGCTGAAAAACTTCATTTGGAATTTCAATTTCTCACTTCCGACGTTCTAATTTTGTTATCAATTTGAAATTTGTTAAAGTAATAAATATAACGTTTCTCAGTGATTTTAAACAAGAATGGCTAAAATTGAACAGTAGGTTGAATTTTAATTATTTTTTTTCTGAAGTG
>BGPR01050070.1:0-11147 GCA_013235015.1 Araneus ventricosus
TTGGTAAATGGCTTGTCGCATAGAGTCTTCAGTGGTTGCCCCTTTTCTCTTGTTTATCCTCTTTTCGGGGTTTGTCATCCCACGTTAGAACCACTGAAGCCTTCAAATGGTGCAGTGGATGAACCTCATCATTTTCCCCCAGTTGTCCAATACTTGACACGTGTAATTATGATGGAGTCTTATCACCTTCCCGTTTTTAAGTACATATTATAAAACGACATCCATCGAGCCAGTGGTGTAGTCACAAATTAAGCAGTGCCAAGTTTTCTGACGTCAAAACTTATGAGCATTAAGTTCCATAATTATGTTAAGTCATTACAGTTTCATAATTATGTTCTTTCTCACTTTTTAAGTACAAAATACAGTAAAGCATGGTTTGTACGTTTCTCATTTATACGTCGTTTCATCACAGTCCTGATTCATTCGTATTCAATGCAATGATAAAATACTCCGTTTATACGACGCAAAGCTTCGCATATACGTCGTTTTCATCTGTTCTAAAATGTGAAAATTTCCTCCATTTTAGTATGCGAACTTTGATAAAGATATCACGACTTTGAAATTATTCACAATTGATGAATGAATAGAAGACAAATTGCCTGGTGCTAGTTTGAGTGACGACGAAAATGATATTCCACCTTTCTTTAAAGACGCAGTGAAAGAACCATTGAAAAACTTCGAGCTTATTTCTTTTGGAGAAAGAATAGCGAAAAAACATTCAATGAACTTATTTCAAGTCATAACGATGCACTTTATACTCAAGGTCAATCAGCACGTCAGACGACGGTCACAGATTTTTAAAATTAAATGCCTACCTGCATGTACATAAATCGTATAAGATATGTATAATTAGTGCTCAAGATATGCAACAAAAGTATGATTTTTCTCACTTTTGTGATAAATATTTAATTTTTAAATTTATCACTCATTTCCATATTTTGTGGTATTAAACCAGAATTATCTTAAAAAACTTAAAAATGTATACTTTTGAATGAATTTGCAATAGTAGCATTAAATTTGTAATAATCAAAGTTGTTTTATAGAGGGACGAGTCTCAAGTTTGTGTGTAGTGCTGCTGAAGAATCCATTCAATTTTAAAAACCATTTTTTATTAGGCTACGTTCCACAGCACAGAACATTAAAGTTACAAGACACAAGACAAGACAGAGAACAACATCTCGAGACAAGCACATAGACTAGAATGACAGAGAGGCATCATGGGAAAAGATGGCTCCAGTAGCGCCACCTACCATAGAAAGGAGAAGGCAGTTGATTGTAACCGCTACAGTTTAGTAAAATTTCGATTATACGTCTTTTCATTTATACGTCGTTTTACGTCAGTCCATTGAAAGACAAATTAACATTGGCTTTACCGTTTAACTAGAAGTGATGTTATATACTTGTAGAACAATTTTAAGCTCACGGGTGAAAAGAATTTTTTTACTATTTATCATTAGTTAATTTATAGAATAACTAGTAATTTCATAAAATAAATATTAATGCGAAATTATTAATTTTTTCCACACTTTAACCGACTTCATCAGCTATTTCATGAAATAGCTGTAGCATACACTTTAATTTAACGTAACTTGTTTCAGGTTTGCAAAGATGGGATTTTGTAATCGATTTTACAGCCACTTCCTGATGTACTAGAGTTTTGAAGTTTTGTACACTTGTGCAGTCTGGATGACAATACACAATTTTAATATTTTCAGAATTTGTTATCAATTAATTGATAGATTAAATTAAATTTTCAATCCGTAATATTGGCAATACCAGGTATTTGAGAAAAAGTTTATTCAAAGATTCCATAATATTTATAATAATGAATTATATGTAAATTAAAGAATAAAAAATAATTCAAATAAAAATTTCTAATTTTCAGTATACTAATAAAAGTGTGTTTTTAAAAACAGACATGACACAGGCTTGGAACAAAAAAAGCTGAACTTCATAAATACGGAATCGTATCAAATGTAAACACCGAGAGGTAAAATAAGTATGATTAATTGGACAATAAATGAATAAATTTATACAAAAAGTGCTTGAGATATTAACAATATTGTAGAATTATTATTTAAAAGAAAATTAATGGTTGAAAAATGAGTTCCGTATAAAAGTTTTGTTAAAATAAAAACTATGGTAAAAATTATCTCACTAAAAAATATGGCCATGTAAAAACTCTTTTTGATTATACATAATTATTCAGACTTTTGTTTCTCATTTTTTGAGCTAACAGTTCAAGAGTTCTTTTATGCTCCAGTCTGCTATTTTTTCTAAATTTTGCTCTCTTTCTTTGATTTTTTTTTCATTTTTTTTTTCTCATAGCTATTTTCGTACTATCAAGTTCATACTAGTTACTATCAATGGCATCACACAAAAAATCTTTTTTCTAAAATATTCAAAAGCGCACTGTTTTTTGCTCATCATTTTGTATTTAACACTCTAAATTGGACAATATGTTTCAATATACATTCTTCCTGATCTTTTATCTATCAAATCTGACAATATTTTGAATGTGCACATGGCGCACAGTTTTTGTTTGCGTGAGCAACTCCTCCCCCCAACACATTAACAAAAATTTTAATGCAGATTTGCATCGATCCCAAGAATGATTAAATTCGATGCCAAAAAAGCGGAAATCCGCGTTTCCGCGGAAAAGTGTCATGTCTGTAAAAATTGTTATTATTAATTTTATTTATAAAGTAAATGAATTGCATATTTTAACGATAGCACACAAACAGGGCCGTACCGAGGTGATCCTGCGCCCTTGGCGGAACTGGCAAAGATGTGCCCCCCCTTACGTTACCATCTATCATATTAAAATTCGAAGGTAAACAAACGTATGTATGTATGTATGTCCTTCTATCTTCTCACGAACCGCCGAATGGAGAAGCGCGCGGAAAGTACCAAAAGATGGGGAATAATTTAAGGAATCCATTTCGGCCATTTAAATATCGAAATTTTAATTAGTGAAAAAGATATTAATTAAAAACTAATTCACAACAATACTTTTCATTGTTTCGGATACTTTATAACAATACTTTTCATTGTTACAGCGCAATTCAAAATTTATTTTATTGTTGAAGTCGTTTACTTTAAGGAACATTGTTACAACAACAATAAAAAAGTGACGCTGACAGAAATAAAAAAAATGTATTGTTGCAATATGGAAACCTGAACAATGCAACAAGTCAATGTGGATAGAGTTTTGTGTGGGTTTTGGTAATTGATTTAAAGAAACAGGGAAAATTAAATCGCTCATATAGGGTTTTTACTAAAAGCTATTGTTTTCTATGAGGTTTCACTTTTAGATTTCATGTACTCAGTGCATCTTGCTTCATGTGCATATAAACTGGAGGCGGGCATATGAAAAAATACGGATTCCGATCAACGCTGGGTTATCTCATTCCTTCCGTACTAAAGTCAGACAAAAAATAATTCCGGAATCGTAATTTTACAAAATAAAGATTTTGAAGCCTTTACGCGGACGGAATGATTGAACCGCTCTTTTCTCCTTATTTATTTAGGAGAGAATGTTGGGCATGTGTCACATGACCTCACTTTTTCTCTCCGTCAAGGAATGGCGCATTATTCGGGATAGCCCGTGCAACGCCGGATCACGTAGCTAGTTTTCATTAATTTTTCATTCCTTCTATAAAACTCCTTCCCGGAAAAAACTACATCCCTGCAAATATTTTTATACACAAATTTAGCATATTTTATGATTTATTAAATAGGTTTAATAAAAATTACGTATTCTTAAAAAATACTTTAATGAATTAGTATATTCATTAAAAATATTGTACACAACAAAATAAATGTATCATCAAATAAATTACGAATTGCACATATTTTCTAAAAGGCAGAAAATTAAAACAAAATCTATATCTTATTGCTTATTGTAGCTAATGAAGATTGGCTTTCATGTGATGGCATGCATAATAAAGAAGATAATTTATTTGCTTCGCACTATGTATAGTACATAAATTACTAATTAGAAATAAAAGAAATTAGAGTTTAAATTAAGAGTTGAGTATACAGGGTGTCCACACTTATCGTGGTCCAATAGCTAATTTTTATACCGTTAGAGATAGAGACATAGTTCCAATTCGAAAAAGGCTTTCAATAAAGGGAACAATTATATTTGATGTTTCTTGAACCACTAAATATATTTCTGAAGGAATTACGAATTCTAACTTTTTATGCGGTCCCTTGGTCCTATCAGTCATATTTCGTAAAATATTTTTGACACTAACATTTTAAGCAAAAAATGTCCCACTTTTCTGAGACTAAAACTGAACGAGTTATGGCGCTTTGAATTTCATGATTTTTAACCAATCAGTGGTCTCGTCGAGCAAGTGCTGCGCATTGATTGATGGATCGTCTTTAAGACGGCTATTGAAATGGTGTAAAGTGGTCTAAGTCAGAGATACTCAAAGGTCCATAACTCGGTCAGTTTTAGTCGCTGAAGAATGGGACTTTTTCCGTTTAAAATGTTATAGAGTGCCAAGAATATTTGACTAAATATGATTGATAGGACCAAGGGACCGCATAAAAAGTTAGAATTCGTAACTTTTTGAGGAATATATTTATTCACTCAAAATATTATAATTCTTCCCTCCATTTAAAGCATTTTTACAATCGGAACTATATGTCTATCTCTAACAGTTTAGAAATTAGCTATTGGACCACGAGAAGTGTGGACACCCTGTATATGAGCTGAATTCAAATTTTATTAATATCAAATGACTTTTTTTAGATCAGAGGTTCCCAACCTGTGGTACGCGCACCCCTAGGGGGTTACAGGTACTCAAAAGTGATTTTGGTAATGGCGGAAAACAGAAAATATAAGAATATTCTAGAATTTTCTTTCATCAGGTTCGTTGGAAAAATGAAAATCTTACGAGTTCGAAAGCCTATTTACGGAATTAGAATAAGGAGAAAGTAGATTAATTTCTAGTAATTGAGTAATTGTTAGTTTTCCTCATGACGGGCCGCCACGACTTCATCGGGCACTGTGGTAAAAGCACAATAGCCCCCATTACGAGCGGCACATGCGACGACCCCCCATTTTACCAGGGTACGACCCGTCATCGGAGATGGGCCCTAAGAGCCACACCACCATTACTGTATCCACCAAGGGAGCGAGAACCTGCTAACTTATCCGAAAGCTTCTCATCCTTGCACTTCGCCATGCTGGGGTCATGCGATTAAATACGCAATTATATAAAAATAAGGAAATTAGTGTTAATGTGATTATATAAGCAAATTAGTTTGTCATTTTAAAATTGAAAAGCATTGTTGCAAATCATACATTTTTTAAAAATTTATTTTAATTAAAGAAAAAATTTGTACAGTTATTAAATTAGTATCATTAAAAAAATATTTTTATGAATTTTAAAATGACATAAAAAATCATTTTTTAGATGGTATTTTTGAAAAATAAAGCGAAAATAAGCAAAATCTTGCTTACTTTTTTATTAACTGAAATTTTAATCATCTTTTGAGCTTTGAAAAGTTGATAGTGATTCTACTCTTGTTTTGAAGAGCATATGCGCCAAATTTCATCAATATTTCATCGATTATTTTAAAAGGACAAATAACATTCATCTTTGCATACATTACTGGAAAGTAAAATTGTATGGTTAAATCAGTTACAATTATCAAGACAAGTAAAATCAAGGGAATCATGAATTTGGTGTAGAATAGTTGCATTAGATTTTTTATGCAATAAATTCTAACACGAAATACTATAATGTTAATTTTATATTTTGCTTGTAATCATGCTTTTGTATGCATATTTTTATTACTAATAAAAGCGCATGTATGCATAGGTGACTGTCTGTTGGCGTTCTACAAGACAGACCGTTGAGCCTAGAGTTGCCAAATTTGGTACAAACCTACTATGAAGGGTGGCAAAGTGCACCTCAGTGAGTTTTTTAAAACTCTAATTAATTAAAATTTAAGAAATAATTTGGGGGGGTTCAGCTATAATAACCGGAAATATTATCATTTGAAAATAATTTCTACATCGTCTTATATTTCAAAAAAATTATATTTCAAATGGTAACAGTCTAGTTGTGTAATTTTTTATTAAATTTGACAATTTTTTTAAAAATATTTTTATGTATAATGTACAACAATGGTGGATTGAAAGTCAAACCAATTTCACTGATTCATCAAATCTTTACTTTAATATTTCTCTAAATGTTTAATTTAATGTTTCTCTTATGTTAAAAAAGCGTGATATAAAATTTATTTTGATTACAATATAAAACCTTCTTTTGTTGTAGTGAAATGCTGCCATTTTCGTTGCTTTTTCAGTTTTTTTAGTCTAATTTTTTGTTAATTCTTTGGTACTTGAAATAAATTTACTTTTTAAATAGATTTTCTATATTATTTTGATAGATTTAATTTTTAGCTAGGATTTACAATTAATTTTTTCACTTAGGGCAGATGATCTTCAATGGAAACCATACCATCTATTTATTTGTAATAATTAGGTAAAACTTTCAACTTATAGTCAGATAAATAAAGTGTAATAAATGTAATTCAAATCTGAATTATGCATGATCAAAATAAAAATAAATTTTCATTAAATTTAATGATATTAAAGAGCCATTCTGCCTAAGACTTTTTTAACAATTGAATGTAAAAATCAAAGTCATTAATTTTATTAGATGCAAAACATATTGCCTTAAAATTTAGTTCAAATTAGCTTGCGAAAAATTAAATCAGTTGATGTTTTTAAAATTGCTTGTATTAAATAATATATAATTAATAAAATAGGCGAATTAGCTGGCAGTACAATGCGGCTAGTATTTAATACAACAAAGGCAATTTAGAAATACAGAAATAATTTGAGCTCACCTCTTTAAAACTAATTTATCTCCTTAGAAAAGAAAGAAAATGTCCAAGTATTTCTTTATGTGCCCACTCTGTGATGAAACAAAAACAGAAATGCAACATTTCCTTCGTATTACTTGCCACTAAAGAAACACCAAACGACCACTCGTCCAATAAGGACGAGGCCCCTTTATCCTTCCTACAATGTAGTAAACAACACAAAATAAGACCTCCCTACCCTGAAACACAAAGCTCTAAGAAAAAGCGCGATTCCTTTTTCCTTTGAGCTTTTAATAGCCAAATTACGTGAATTTTTTGCCCTTCCTCCCCTCTTATCAGCGTCTAAGGCCTGGTGCACACTAGCCGATTCGGGTCGTTGAAGCTATAAAAATAACAATAGCAATCCCCATTCCCCCTGTGTGTCTCCACGGGCCTTATAGGTTCTAAGAAGAATCTTAATGCTGGCGAGTTCCCTTGTCCATCTTATTTTACGACTGTAAAATGAGATGCAAAAAAGAAGAAAAAGCATGTTGTTTTGCCATCTCTAGGCAAGAACCACATGGTCAAAGAAGGACCCTTTTCGCCTCGCTGGAGGGACTCTTTTTTCCTGCGGCAGCAAGAAACTCAAAGTTCCAAGAAAAGGCGCAGGCCCTTTCTCTTTCTCTCTGTAAGGGGGACACAACTAGACAAGCTGGCAACTTGACCACTGGACAAAACAATTAGCCACTCCCGTAATGTTTAATGAGCCACTGAAGATCGTACCAATCTAACTCTTAAACTAAGTTTTTTTAATGGCCATTTTTGCGCCCCCGTTCTGCCTGCGCCATTTGGCGGGGGCTAATCTCGCCACCCCCTCGGTACGGCCCTGCACACAAATAATAATGCCGAAAGTACACGGAAGTCTCCTCAGAAATCTTGCATCTAACTAACCCGTTAACGCCCAAATTAATTTAAAGCATAGGTTTCAATGAATTTCTATTAAACTATGTTTAAAGCATCAAAATTAGGATTGTGAATTAGAATTTAATTATGCTTTTACAAATTTTTTTATATAAATATTAAAGATTTTTGAACTATGGTAAAATATCAAAAATAAATATTACTTTCTAATTTCTTGCACTGCTTTAAAAATGAATCAAAGAAGAAATTTTAAAAAATTTGAAATTAAAACATTTTGACTTCAAAATCTGGCTAATTGGTAATATTTACCAGTTGAAAATTTAGTAGGAGTTTGGAGAACACCTTGAAGTAAAATTTAATCACGATTTTTTAAAAAAATTTTTAGAAAAAATATTTAAAAAATCGGTTGAAAATAACTCCACATTTTTTTTTACATAAATATGAGAGATTTTTAAACTACTGTAAAATATCAAAAAATAAAGATTACTTTCTACAGTCTGACCTCTATTTAACGAACCTATATTTTGCGAACTTTTTCTTGGAACCAAGAACATTTTGCGAATTTCTTCGTAAAATAACCTCCAAATAGCGAAGTGCATTCTCTATTTAACGAACTTTTTACTGTGATCCAATATTTTTTTCTCCCTATTTCTCAAAATATTTCTGAACATTTCAAACTTATTCTTTCTTTTAACACATTTTGTGGTGATCAATGATCTTGGACTCGGTTTACCAGTCTCCTAACTCATCGAGATCAGTAAAATCGCAATCATTCTTTTCATTTCATTCAGGACGTGCAACCTTTACTCCCACACACACTGTCCACTTCACTAAAAAAACTTTCCCCTTTCACCCTCAATGGAGCTGTCCCGTGTCCTCGAACTTTATAAGTAATTAAATTTAAGGACGCATGTGGTAATGTATGCTTAAAATTATTTGTTGAAATAAATGCGATGATGTCATCAAAATTCATGTTCATTCTGTCTATTCCAGAACAATGTTTTGTTTTATTCTGGTTTTCCTTGCAGATTTCTTTTTCATGGGTAAGATATATAAATCAAACAGATATTAATTTACAAAATAAAGGATTGATTAATTACTTTTTTATTATTAATGTTTAGTGTTTATGAATTTAAAATCTGTTTTGTGTAGTCTAAAGTACTTTAAAAGGTGAATCTCTATTTAACGAATTTTCCATATAATGAACTTTTTTGAGGGATTTAGCGACTTCGTTAAATTGAGGTCCGACTGTAATTCCTTGCATTACCTCAAAAATGAATCAAAGAAAAAAAAAACAATAATAAAATTTTAAAAAAAATGTCGACACTTTGACTTCAAAATCTGGCTAATTGGTAATATTTACCAGTTGAAAATTTATTAGGAGTTTGGAGAACACCTTGAAGTAAAATTCAATCACGATTTTTTTTAAAAAAAATTTAGAAAAAATATTTAAAAAATCGGTTAAAAATAACTTCAAATTTTTTTTACATAAATATGAGAGATTTTTAAACTACGGTAAAATATCCAAAAATAAAGATTACTTTCTAATTATTTGCATTACCTCAAAAATGAATCAAAGCAAAAATAAATAAATAAATAAATCTATACTTATAAAAGGCAATGTTTGTGTGTGTGTGTGCGTGTTTGTCTGCGATGTCCAGACGAATCTATCGCACTTACAGCCATGAAATTTGGCACACAGGTAGTCGTAATGGTGACTGAATGCACCTCGAAGCCGAAATTTTAAATTTTAATCTAGAAATTTTTTTATTTAATGTTTTGTGTTGTTTTGGTTGATTTTTCGCACTAATTTCTCAATAGAATAGTTACGAATAAGTTTACGATAAAAATATATACACCATCGGAAAGAGCACGCGATTTCCGTTCTAATGAAGTTAGTTTTGAATTTCTAACGTAATTTACTGAATTTTGAGAATTTTTTTAAAAATTGTCACTTTCTCCTTATATTTTTAACTGTCAATGTTTTTTCCATCGCATCCAACGTTCTAATAAACCTATGATTTTCAGTTTTTTTATGGTAACAACAGAGGTATTTATCTCTCATTTAAAACAAGAACGGTTAAAATATCTTTGTCCGTTCGTTCTTAATAATTTTTTTTCTTAAAGGGTTAAAAAAATTCTTTTCGAATGAAGTTCTTTCTCCGGAACGGTGAGTTTCTCCCTGGCTACGGCTAGCGCCATCTGTTGGAATTATTCTCTCCTCAATTTTTAGCATGTTTTGCTAGGAATAATTTGAAATCATTTCGTTGGACGCAAGGGTTTAGTCGTAAATTAAGCAGTGCTGGAAGATTCTGACATGGGTGATAAGTTGGCTTTGCTGAATTATGAGAGAATTTTTTTCGTGATGAGCTAAAAGAGTTTCTTTACCATCTGCGTAAAATGTGCCATAGCTTTTCACGCAAGCTCCAGGGGGGTGACGAAGGGGGTACTGTCGTGACCTTGAAACGTCACGGTACTGTGGTTTGAGACTGTATTGCATCAGCATAACTTAGATACACCATTGCTGTATATTAAAGATTTTCACGTTGCAATTTTTTTTTTATTATTGTTTTGGAATAACGTACTCTGTACTGCTTTTCTACATGTCATTATCGCGGGAAAATCAATGTGTATCTTTTGTTTTGATTTTGTTTCAAAACTTTTTCGTGTCATTGTGGGCGATTTTTTTTTTCATGTTTTTGAAGTCCTGATTCCACGGGCAACGCCGTGCGCGTTCTGCTAGTAAATAAATAAAAACAAAAATGTCGTCACTTTGACTTCAAATTCTGGCTAATTGGTGGAATACACCAGTTGAAAATTGTTTAGGAGTCTGGAAAAACCTATTGGCTTTCTGGAAAAAGCAAAAAAAGAAACAATGGAATTAATTCAGTTTAGTCACGGAAGTGAAAGGTAACTAACCGTCTGTAAATGGGACGCAGGGAGTTACCGGGCTAATCTAATTTGGTAAGTTACCATTTACAGGTAAGAAACCATTAATTACAAGTATTATTAATGTTTTTGAAAAAAAAAAAATGATACTGAAAATATTTGAAAAAATTCATCTAATTAAGTCTGACGATACTCTAAAACGGAAGTGACGTGGATAGAATGGAAGTAACTACTGTCACACGCTTTTTTTTGTAACGTTTTTAGCTTGGTGACCCATTTACAGATAATAATTTTAAGTAAAAATAAAAACATTCATTGGAAATATTAAACTTTATCATTAATGCTTTAAATACAATTTTGAAGGAAAAATTAAGAAATAGTTAAATTTCTTAAAATATTTTTGGCATTCCTTTTTTTTTTCATTTTCCCACAGGGTTTGCATGGTTCCGACGTTAACACCATAATACAAATGGTCAAATTTTTCGCCCACATATAAACATGCTAGTTAA
>BGPR01050071.1:0-11147 GCA_013235015.1 Araneus ventricosus
TATTTTTCAGTGCACACATAGCCGCTTAAACTTAAATGGAAAACCGATTTACCTGGGTAAAAAAATGTATATGGTACAGTAGTGAAGCCCAAAAAAGAGTAAAGCAAGAATCAATGAAGATTCGTTTATTATTGGTATCTTAGAAACTTTTGAAGGAAACAGAAATGTCTAAATATACTTGAATCATTTAATGAAAATCTTTTTGAGATTATATCTCAAATTTTTTTGGGATATTTGGATTTATAAAGGGTTTAATTTTAAATTGAAAAGAAATTATTTGAATTTGTATTATATGGCAATCAGGCAAAATAAAAGAAACATTTAGGTACTGAACATATATCTGAATATGTGAAAAGAATCACTTCATGATTAGAGCAGCAAATTTAATCTGTTCAACCTTCAAACCAGTCATTGGACCGATAAAACGTTATTCTAAGACTCATCTGAAAAAGCCGAACTGGTGACTAAAAGCCGATTTTACGCCATTTGCAAAACTATTTTCTGTGAATTTAACAGCAGCATCCCGCTGAACCTGAACTAAAATGATGGACACTACTAATGTCCAACAATTTATCTCTGTAAGGAGCTGGTATCTGATATCCTTTTGATATTTAAAGCAATTAGATGAGTTAATTGACCTTATCTGACTGTACTAGGCAAAATACTTGCTTATTTTTACATTCAAGTAAAACGAATGAGAAAAGTGAAAACTTCCGTACCATTAAACTCCCACAAAATAGAAAGGTGTTTTTTTTGGTTTCCTGCTGGTTTGCACAATAAAAGTTACTTTATGTTTGCATAATGTTTTCCTGAACTAGGCTTCTACATCCACTTCATCCCATCCCAGTCCAGTTTACCTCCCATAATGCGGTCCAGATAGTCAATAGGTCAGCAACCATCTGGCAGATCGCAGCAGTCTTCAAATGTATTGTTTCAGTAAAACAATATATTTAATCCTTTAAGAAGAAAGCTTCTAATTAGTACCCATTTCAATGAGCATGTAAGTAGAAGTATTGGTAAATGTGCGTTTGTAGTATTTTTATTGTATACAGAAATAGCTCTAAAATATTTTTAATTGGGAATCCACACAGTGGCATATTAAACGCCATTTGCCAGGGTAAATCCCTTTTTCTGAGACAAGTTTCAAACTTTGACATTTGTGGGTAGGCCGTCAATATCTATGGAATTACTTTTCGATCAAATAATTTTAACTTAGTATCAAATAATTTTAGTAAAATAATGGTCAGTCAGAAAACAAATGACATATTTCTTGATTTTGGAATTTGGCTTTATTTTCAACGGTAATGGCCTCGGCTTGGGAAACCGCACAGCAACCAACCAGCAGATGGGAGCACTGTGAGTAACATCAAATACCTAAGTATAACTTCTAGTCTATGATCTACCGTTTACTCTGAAATTAAAGAAGGTACATTCTATATCTATTGTCATTGCGACGATCGACATAGGATCTGGCACAGACTTAAAAGTAGAAACAATATTCAGTTTGTAAAGAGTATATATTCCTTTAAATATGTGGCTCCACGTCAGAATCATCTAATCTAACAATTTTTTTTGTAGTAAATATAGAAATTAATTTTTTATTCTTCCATTTTCCTTTCAGCTGTCTGTTTAATAAACTTCTGTGCTGGTAAAGCAGTTTTAAATTGAAACTAATATGGGATGAAATCTATCATACTTTGAAAGTAATTTTATTTGAACATAATTATCAAGATAAATTTATCTTCAAAAGCAATGACTGCATAAGTTTTTCTCACACTTCCTCTAAATCTTTAAAACGGTTAAAGAGACATTTGAGGCAGGGCCTAGAGGTAAGGTCTTACAAAGCAACGAGGCTTGAGTGTATGTTCTGTTTATTAGACATGTCAAACCTTTTTACATTTATGCAAACTTTAAACTTCAAGGGACTTTAAGACCCCACCCAGATTGTTCAGAACTGCAAAAAACACTAAGTAACACTGATAATCGAAACAAATAGGCACCATTAAGACAAAATAATGAGTGAACAGACTGCAAAAAAAAAAAGGAAAATTCCTTGAGCCAGGCTATCTCTGCCACTTCCTTTAATTGGGATTTAATAAAGCAGCTGTAGTAGTGCTTTTGAATAAAGTAAAAGAACCGTCTAGTCTGGGAGGCCGTGTCCTAAGAAATCTCCTGATCTGCCGTCACCGGTCTGACTTAAAATAGAGGCCTAAAGTCTAAAACCTAACCTAAATTAAGCTGTAGGGCAGCAAAAAAAAAAGCCGAGAGCCAGAGTGAAATACATTTAAGATACTGTGTGATCTTCACCCAAAATGTAAAATTCCCTTGGGATGGTCAGATTTTATAGATAGTATCTCTCGGAGCAGTGTTGAATCCTCTTTGTTGAAATACCTCAAACCCTCTATAAACAAGTTTTGGGTTGAATATGTTTTTCCAACAGCCCATTTCTTTTTTACTCTAAGATTGACCCCTGCAGGCAAAGGCAAATGAGTCTACGGACCTTTAGAAGGTAAAAAATAAAGGACCATTTAAAAGTGCTGCGTTTCAGTAGAACACGGTGAGGCCGTCTGAGCCTTTAAAGCTCAAGATCCTAGCTGGGCCTGAAGTTTTAGCCCTCTTCTTTGGACAAAATTCTGGCAGCTGAGTCCAAATTCTCCCACAGGGAGGCAACCCATACAATTGATGGAGAAGGTGTATGGTCATAGTAAATACCCTTATCTAAAACCCAACCACTTGTACTTTCCTCCTTGTAAGCCCAAGGCTTGGGGAATCCAAATATACAGTACATTAGATCGAACACTTACAATTCATTCTGCCATTTAAGGTCAGATTCTACTCATATCACAGGTCACAAACCCCCACTTTGAATCTCAATCAAGTGGGATAAACATCAACTCCGACAAAGGGGAACGTCACAACTGGGAAATTATATCACACCGAAGAACTGATTTAAGGCACATTTCTAGCTAAGACAACCCAATTGGAATGTATGTATTTACCTGGATACAGCATTACTGTGTAATAATCATGTAACAAATCTCATTAAAGTAAATAAATTGATGATTTAAACCTTGAACTAGAAGTAGTTGTTGGTCTGTTTTAATTGAAAAGACAATTTCTCTCAGTCCTGAATTGTCATCACAAGTGGATACTTCCAAGTGGATCATGCAAGGGATTAGTTCTCGAGAAACACCTGGGCCCTCATATCCCTTGTGCCTGGATGCCACAGAGAACCAAACTGATCAGTATTGGACGCAGTAGCTCTGACAGCCGTGTAGTTAAGGCCACATCAACTCCATCTCATTACTCAGTAAATAAGTGAAACAATGATTTATTTGAGTTTTCCAAGTAGGCACAAGACCTAGCAGCAGCCTTTCCTGCCAGAAGCAAAAACCACCATTCATTCGAGCCACCCATAGTAGTTTCCTTCCTGATACAGGTTTAGGTATATTCAATGAGGTTGTCATCCACAATCCTCTTGAAGATATAATTATTCCAATACCTAGTATTAGACTCCATCGCATTTAGATGGTGAAAATATTTTTCCTGTGGATTAACTGCACATAGTAATGTCTCTTTGGTTTTAAAGACCCTGGTTATTGTCGGTTCTTGGCTTCATTAGATTTCTGGAAAATTAGTCTCTGATGGTCTAGAAACTCATCGGACTCATGTTTAAGTTTGGAAAACAAACGCATAGAAGGTTAAATCTGGACAAGCCGAGGTAAAAAAACACTGTGATCTTAGATTTGACCAGTTGACTACATCCGCCAAATCTCAAATCCAGGATGAAAACCGACCCTTAAAATGCTTAGATCCGTCTCATTACATAGGAAAGAAAAGCAGTCTGTAAGACATGCTTTCACATGGAAAAACTTCTCACACTCCAGGCTTAGCTAGTGGTAATTTGTAAGGAGGCCTGCTAAGTAAAAAATTTATCCAGGGAAACCCTAGATATGTTTGTGCTGGAAAAGGAGCAGTAAATGTCCATTGGTTTTAGTAATGAATACTCATACTTCATTCCCCAAACGTGCTCTGGGCGCTGCATTTTGAGTACCGGGAGCCAATCAACTGACTATAATTGAGATCCATAAGGAAACAACTCCTATTCTAGATTTTGGGCCAATGGTTCCGCAACGGATTGAGATGAAAACCACCATACCGCACTACCCATTACGGAGTGCTCTGCTCTCGCAATAACTCTGCTGGTCTGGGCAGCTAGCACCCTAAAGCCTCACCGGCTGACTGAGGGTAGATAGACCTTGAAAGTGGATTTATTTGCATCTCCTCTACCCAAATAATTTGGGAACAAACGTGGTGCTACCATTAAGCCACAAACCAAGAATAGAATCACTGGTGGAACTGGGAGCTCTTTTGCTAAGAAAATGTCCCACAGTTTCTAGTACGTTGAAAGACAAAAAAGTCAAACCACCACTCAAGAACCAAAGAAAATCTTACATCCATCCTGAAACAAAGATTGAAATTAGTAGCATGTCCTTAGAAAAGTAGGCATTGAAACGCATAGAAATGTTGCATGTATCTAGTTAGGCTTGTCTTGATCTAACAATCTCATCAACGATGAATGGTCCCGACACAGATATTCCATAAATAGGCTTCTGTATTGAGAGAAGAAGATGGGTGTGACACTGCACCTGTAATTCCAATCTTCTTTCTACAAAATCAGTCAAGTAGAAACATATGACAGCACGTTTGATGTAGTTTGTTTAAGATATATTCCACTGTCCACACAGCAACCTCTTAACTTCTAAACAAGGGATAGCCAGCTTTACAAAAGTTGAAAATTTATAGGTATAGTAAAAGGCTAAGTGTACCTGACTCTGATGCTACACTTACAAACGCCATCCACTGCAACCAATTAGTAACCAAACGAAAGAGATATTGAGAAAAAAATCAACTAGAAAGTTGGGTAGACCACTCCAATTGAATGAAAGAGAAGACTTACCTACATTAACAAAACATAGCTGCAAAAAATGAAATATCGGTCGACGGATCAAGACTGTGGCGTCGTGAAACAGTGAGCAAGGAGAAATCCAGTCCAGAGTGTATAGAGTGCTAACGGAATATATCCATAATATAAATAAACGATCCAGTAAAGATAGTTGACGTGGTCTCTAGCTTTCTTCTACCTGGCATAAGGACAATTTTCGAAACACATCCCAACTAAAATACACGTGGAATTCAAAACAATCTGACTTTCTGCATCTTCACTCCTTTTGGCTGAGAGATAAGATCCGCTTATTTCCAAAATCATTGAGACGTTGTGTTATCTCCACTGAATTGAAGTGCACAGCCTTTTTATCACAACCAGACACCCAACCTTTGGTACCGGCTTTAACACCAATAGTTAAAGGAGTAAATTGACAAGTGGGAACCTCTGCAACAAATTTGATTGAAACAAGATAAATTCTCTTGAAACCGCTTTGTATCGAAACAAATACCCGCCTGTTACCGTTTGAACTTTATGATGCTCTTCGTTCATGCCATCCATGGAAAATTAGAGGTAATTTTTTCATTGACATAAATCTCCTCAACTCAAAATTTTGCCAGCTGCGGTCTCTAATGCCAAAGCCATTATATTGAATTTTAAAACAGTTTATTGGACTTGGGACCCTTGCACAGTATCTGCTGAGGCATTTTAACTTTTTTTATTCCACCTTGTCTTTCCAGCACCCCACAAACACAAGCTCATTTAATACTAGTAGGTAAAAAAATAAATAAATAAACGTTTTGCATTCATTTCTATAGAAAGGGTTAAATTTTGCACAGTAAGAATTTTTCACTAATATCTTTAGAGCATAACAACTCCTCTACAAAAAAATATAAGCGTTTGAATAAATCAATAAGTAAATAATTTGAAAGTTATATTGTAATGAGTAAGATTGTAAAGGAATTAGTTGGGGTTGAAAATATATCCATTTTCAAACTCAAATTATAACAAATTATATATGTATTTTCGTGATTATTATTAATTCATTATAAATTCTACTAAACTGTGTTTGATTTATAATAATGCTATTTGCAAAATTTAGTTCAAAATTATTTCGATATTCTTTACATCAACTTCCCAAATTTCAACTTTGACCAATAGCAAAGAGAATTTAAGAACAATTCTTCTTCCCATATACTGATTATTTTTTTTATCTTGTTTCAAATGCTGCTTAAACTATATTATTCATGGATGAAACCTAAAATTCTATTAATTTTACACATTGTATTTTTCGCCCTTTAATATTTATTTTACTTCTTTAATTTTTCTGGGTTGGTGGCCCTCGTATAAATCGCCTTTAATGATCAATTTAGTAAGTTTTTATTTTATTTTTTGAAAAATTATGTCATTTCCGTTGTTTTAAGAACTTGTTTCATTGCTTCTTTAAGACAAACATAAATCCTCTTTCTTTGTTGCACATGAAGAATAATAAAATAATGCTAAAATGTATCGAGATGTGGAGTATTGAAATGTGTTTTCTTTTCCAGATCAGCTGGCTTCTAAGGTTGACCAGATGTAACAGAACGCCGCCGCATGCCTGATGCCATTACGGCAACCGAACCGGTTGATTGGACATGGGACAGACCAGATGTAACAAGAAACCATAGTTTCCCCTCCAAAATAAAACAGAACTTTATTTTATTTCTGTACAGACGAACGGTAGTTCTTGGTGAAATAGTTTCCCTGATACAACTTCAACTCATTTAAGAGCAAAAAAATCCATACAGAACATTGAGGATGGAAGCTTCTATTAAGGTAAATGGAACCCTTTTGGTCAGTGATCTATGTGCTACAGCAATCGGTACTGATTCAGTTGTCAGTCAAGACACCTTGATGGATGAAAAACGTTTCATATGCGACAGCTGCGGTGAAACATTTTCTCAGAAATGTCATTTAAAAAGTCATTTTCTTACCCATGCAAGTGAAAAAAGTTTCACATGTGATGTTTGTGGTAAGGTGTTTGCTCAGAAAGGCCATTTGAAAGAACATAATCGTACACATACAAAAGAAAAACCTTATTCATGTGATGTATGCAATAAAAATTTTTCTCAGAAAGGTAATTTAACTAAACATTTTCGTACTCATACAAATGATAAACGTTATTCTTGTAATGTATGCAATAAAGATTTTTCTCAGAGAGGGCATTTAAATGAACATTTTCGTACTCATACCAAAGAAAAGCCTTATTCGTGTGATGTATGTGGCAAAAAATTTTCTCAGAAAGGTCATTTAAATGAACATAATCGAACTCATAAAAATGAAAAACCATATTCTTGTGATAAATGTAGCAAAGCATTTACTCAGAAACGTTATTTAGATGCACACTGTCGTACTCATACAAATGAAAAACCTTTTGTTTGTGGTTTGTGTGGTAAGGCGTTTACTGAGAAAAAGGATTTAAAAAGACATTGTTTTATTCATACAGATGAAAGACCATTTGTTTGTGATACGTGTGGTAAGGCATTTGCTCGAAAAAGTAATCTAAATGTACATTGTCGTACTCATATGAACGAAAAACCTTTTATTTGTGATATCTGTGGTAAAGCATGTTCTCAAAAAAGCAAACTAAAAGAACATTACCTTATTCATAATAATGCAAAACCTTTTAGTTGTAATATGTGTGATAAAGCGTATCCTCGCAAAGAAGATTTAAAGACGCATTATCGCACTCATACAAATGAAAAACCTTTTGTTTGTGACATGTGTGGTAAGGCATTTGCTCGTAAAGGTCATTTAAATGAGCATTATGGTACCCACACAGAGGAGAAACCTTATTCTTGTGATATATGCAGTAAAGAATTTTCTCGTATAGGTAATTTAAATGAACATTACCGCTGCCATTCAAACGAAAAACCTTTCGTTTGCGATATGTGTGGCAAGGCGTTTTCTCGAAAAAGTAATTTAAATGAACATTATCGTAGTCATTCAAACGAAAAACGTTTTGTTTGTGATTTATGTGGTAAGGCATTTGCTAAAAAATTTAATCTAACTAAACATTATCGTACTCACACAAATGAAAAAATTGTATTCGTTTGATATATGTTTTAAAAAATTCTTTCACTGATTCATTTAATAATGCATTGCATCTGTTGCATGACACCTTACATCTGTTGCAAAAAAATATTTCTATAAAGCTAATCATTGAAGATTCGACGGTTTTTGCTCAAATGTTATCAAAATTCGATTTCTACAAAAACATCTCCTTAATTATAAAAGATAGAAGACCACTCTGTATTTCCCTTGATACTTCATTTCCAATCAGTGAAGAATGATACACCTTTCCATTTAAGAAAGCTGTCTTTGATTATAAATTGAGACGTTGCAGTTAAATCACATTTGATGGGCATGGAATTCTGGTAATCTAATTTTAATCTAATCTAATCGTAATAACATTTAAGTAATCGTAATGACTTGCCCTCTTGCGTCTTATCAATACACCTAGCTCTCATCATGTATGTGATTGTCTATCATTTTGATTAAATGAATCTGGCAGTAAATAAAGGAGTGTTTTAGCTTATATGATGTATTGGTACTGTCTCTCATGTGAAATTTATGTGTTTCAGAAAGCCTTGTCATCGCAGAATGGCATCAAAACAATTATGCCTATGATTAATTTTCCCTTTTGTGTGTACCTATTCGTACTTCAATATCTCACCATGGTTTTGATTGGTATTTATGCTGAAGGCCATTTGTATTTAATGAGTATTATGATGTTTGAATCATAAGTTCAAAATTTCCTTCTTACCACTCAGAAAGATAACCCACAAAACGTATTTATTAATCGAATTAAGATTTCAAGTAACTAGTTATACATACGTTTGTGAATATTTAAATCATATAAGATTGTGATGGAGATTCAGTTTCATAAACTTATAAATTATGAGCATTTCAATAAAATATATTTTTCTTCATTGTTTTCTGTATTTATTTATTTAACTCCACTCCACTTACCCAAAAGGATGTAAAACGCACAATAACATAAATTAGAACAGAATTTTGTAAAAACGAAGTGAAATTCAGAACCAGAAATGAAAAAGCAATATACGCGAACCAATTAAACAGACACGTTACATTCCAAATTAAAATCCAAAGTCAGGCGCAGAGTTGGAAATAAGGCTGCTGTTTTTTCGGGAAATTTTCATGGCATTCTCTGATCCTGAGAACATTGATGTTTGTTATTTAAGACATTCATAAACCAATATATATATATATATATTTTATTGAAATCTTAGTTAAATGAAAATCAGATGTAAGGCATTCAAAAACAAGATGGTCTGCGCCATCATTGATATCGTATACACACAATTAAATAAAATAAATATAAAAATGGATTAAGTAAACTATAAATATGTTATGTCCTGAAACAAAATTATCCAAGTATTTATTTCAATAGCTCAAGTCAAATAGTCGGAATGAAACCCTTGACTCGCCTTCTAGTTTCGGAATTCCTGCAGTAAAGATTTGAAATATTCAGCAAGGTGATTTTAACGTAAACTTCTGTCTTAACAAACTTGTTTATTATATGAATTCATTATAATTCAAGGAATCAAAGTTTTCAATATGAATTCATTATAATATTGGAATCTTTGATTTCTTAGTTAAATAATGAACCTAACCCAGGGTTCCCACGGTCCTTGAAAACTCCTTGAATTTTATTTGCCGTACTCGGGGCCCCGGAAAAGTACTTGATTTTTTGTTGGGTCCTTGAAAAGTCCGTGAAAAATTTGAAATGTACTCTGTCTTGAGAATTCCACCACCAGAAAAAGGGTGTTGCTACGGGAACGCTGTCAATCACCAATTTTTCCTCTCTGTGTAGTTTGGATGGACGGGTGGGGCTGGCAAAAAAGGGTGGGGTTTCGCTATGACCCTGGGATTCCTTGAGACCCGGAAAAAGCAGGGCAATTTATTCTAAAACTGGATTTTTTTTAAAAATTTGATAATTCTTATCAGACGAGATAATATTCGCTGCTCTTTTATCGTAAGTAGAATAAAACATCAATGACTACCAATGAAAATCGATCATTTTTCAGAAACGGAAGTCATCTGCGCACGCGCCAGGCAGTGGGATGTTTACATTTAAATTTCCGTGGAACCGAAATTTAGTCTAAGAACAGGATCGCCTTCTCTTTATTAGTTAAATTAGATACTCAGTTGATAGATATTAGTTGTACTCAAATGTGGAAGACGCACAGGAATTTGGCTTCGTGCCAAAGAGATTAAGACAATTTGCGAGATCGTAAATTTCCCTTCATCTGTCTATACAAAAAAAAATACAAATTAGCATCCACACTGGATACTGTTTGCTTCTTTGATTTAATATCAAATAGGAGTTATAACCAGAATTAATTAATTTTTCCATTTCAAGGAAATCTTTTTGGTGAATTAGTGCAATACCTGACGTAATTCTTTTTTTGTGTATGTGTTATGGATACGGATCATTTTGATAAATTATGGGATCTTCAAATTGGACGGAAATTATCTATTATAGAAAAGAGTGTTTTTTTCTTCGTATGTATGCATGCATGTTCGGTTTTTGTTCTTTATGCACTTCCAAACGGTTTGATTAAAAAGTGTTGGATTAGTGCAAGAAGTACATTTTAACCCTCTGAGCGTTTCACACGTATTTCTACGTCGACCTTGGACTATCCCATAAGCGGATAACACGCATTTCAACGTGTGGTCAGAGATACGCCGAAAGCGGTCAGCCCTGAAATATACGTCTCTTGTGAACTGTCTCTAAAGCGAGATGAACGCATTTTTCCGAAATTCTTCCCCCTTCCGTGGTTTGACATTTTGATTGATTAGCTGGGTAGGGTAGCGGTCGACACAATGAGTGCTGATAAGAATGTACTTACTGCAAATTAGAGATACCACAGGATCCAAGACCCCACACCCTTGGGGCATTTTAACGCTATCTGCATTGAGGTCTTCTTTCAGAAAGAAGGTCAGTTTTGGATTTTTTTTTCTAGTTGTGTGTGTCCGAATTTGGATTCTGTATAAGTCCGGTTTAATATTTGTCAGCCTGGATTGAAATTGTATTATGTTTCAAGTGTTTTCCCTGTAATACACTTATGTTATATAAGATTTTATTTCAATGCATCAATGTTTTAATCGAATTGTTAAGTAAAATAGATTTTGTTGC
>BGPR01050073.1:0-11146 GCA_013235015.1 Araneus ventricosus
GCTTCCACCCTTGGCCCGAAAGCCAATAATCATGCCCTTTTGGACGTCGGATAAATCGCTACGTTTCTGCATTACGCCAACGATTGAAATGCTTTCCAATGCCCTAGGACATCCTTTATATACACTCCACTGCACATAGCTGCCACCTGCCTTTTGTGATTGGTTATTTCACGTTGACGTCGAAAGTAGGTGGTGGTCACATTAATGTGACTGGACTGTGTATTTTCCTTTAGTAAAGAATTATACCATAATTCTAGAAAATTGAATTCAATTGTATGGATTAAGATACCTTTCTCCACAAATCATAAGATGGAATAAAGTCTAAACACATATTTCGACAACACTGAAGAAACAATGACTCCTTTCATTTCAGACATTCGTAAGCTGTTTTCCTCTTCTTACTGGATGGGCATAGATTGCATGTTTTTTATAAGCTTTCATTCAACGTTGTTATCGTGTCCTGAAATCTTGAGATCGATTTCTTACCCACTTCCAATCGAGCTACAGCTTTGAAATTTAGCACAGTGATGGATTTCCAGTGACAATACAATATTATGCAAACAAGTTTGCAATTTATACCTACTTTAAAATTTAAAAAATGATTTTAAAATTTTATCCCTTTATTTGGGCGATAAAGTTTGGAAGGTGGTAACCTCACGTTACGTAGGGTTGTAACAGCACCACGAAGTTAACAGAGAATACTTTATATTTCCAGCGCCGCGCCGATTAATGACGTAATAGCTCGAGTTTCTACGCGTCTTGGGTTTACTTTCTATTAGAATTTGCAAACGACCAGAAGTAGAATTTTGTTTACTTCGTGTGCGCCAACGTTTCGTTCTCAAAGCAAAAAGAGAAAGTTGCTTGGATCGATTTTGTTTAGTATTACCTTGTTTTTAAGTACATAATTTGTGCATTATTAATTAAAGGAAACCTGAGAAATATCAATAGTAGACACTTGACACTATATTTAGAATTGTATACAGCAGAAGATTCTATGCAAACGTAGTTTTAATATGTGTTTTATATTGAATAATTCAGTAATTGAATTTGGTTTACTATGCTTAACATGTCGTGTGCATTCGTTTCAGCCGTCACTAAAAAGTAGAAAATAAAATAAATAAATAAAAAAATTAAGGTATAAGCCATTATTCATGCGAAAAAATGAACGCAAAAGTTGAAAATAATTTTTCTGATTACAATAAAATGCATGGTTCGAATAAAAGCGTTGGCGCCTTATATAGCACATTATATTTTGTATGTATTTCTTTAAACAAATGGAATATTCCTAGAACGTAAAGGCGCCCACCGCCCACGCTTTTAGTCGAACAATGCATTTTACTGTAATCAGCAAAATTATTTTCAAGTATTGCCTTAATTTGGTCGCATGAATAAAAGTTTATACTTTTAAATTTATTTATTTATTTTATTACAATTTTTCCTCTTCATTAAATATAAAATATTTTTCTCACATTCATTCTGCCCATTTGTATGCATCGATTCATTGATCAGAGTATTTTATTCTGCACTCGTTGGTTTTTTTCATTAGTCCATTTCACGACTAACTTGCTCTTACCTTCATCATAAAGTAAATCCAAGGATCTTGAGGCTCTGCCTCAGAGCATATTTTTGCAGGATGTTTCAAACCAAGAAGATGGAGAATATTATTGTGATTTGGTGCACGTACAGCAATTTTGGTTCGATTTTACACACCTTGAAACGATTTTTTCCATAAAAATTATCATCTTGCTGAAAATCATTCGAAAAATTCTCATTTTCATCCTCAGAAAGCTCACATTCTGTTTTGCGTTCGATCTCAATATATGATTTGACTGCTCAAAATCAGAGCTTTCTCAATCAGAAAAAATATTCACAAGATGTTCGATTTCTTTTCAAGTAAGGTATGCGGGATGTTTTAATGTAAAATTTGAAGCAATATTTATCACTTTTGTGAAAGTTGAGTATCCGATAAATAGCGTCTTTCACTCACAAATCATTGATACGCATCTGCTGTAAGCGGTCTCCCAGACCGCTTCGAAACAATACACGTCCTTAACAAAAAAATAATGAAGTTAAAAGTGTGAAACGGGATAAGTGACCTTGACTGACAGGTTTAGGAAGGTAATAAGAAGGGTGGTGATCATTTTCAATTTTTAGGGGTGGAAACGACGATTAGAAAATGTTGTGCGGTCTCTCAGACCGCACACAGCAGTTAAAAGTTAAAACATACGAATCTATCATATTTGAAATTAACAACAGGTTATAGAATTCATAATTAAAATTTTATTAATTTATTTATTTTCTAATAAAAATTTACTATAGACACACACGGGACTATTTATATCGAGGAATAACCTTCAAGAATGCATAAAATGTCGCTAATTTTGATCTGAAATGTATATTCTTATGGATCGATATCCGATAAAAAAAAATTAACATTTTTATCTGTAAATTCTGTACTTATTTCTATAAATATACTGAGGACGAAATCCAAAATTTAAAATGAATTAATAAACAAAATAAAGAAAAACTAGTTAATACAAAGTAAAATAAAGTATGGAAATACTTTATTGCAAAAGCAAGAGTAAAAATAATAGTTTTTAATCTTCAATAAAAATGTTATTGAAATCTTTTGCAAAATAACGCAGCGATGTGTTTGAAGTCTAATTCATTGCGTGTAAAATTTTCAATACAATGATGAATATTTATGAACTGAGGGTGATTTATTCAATATGATACTGACACCAGAACAAAATAATTATATCATAACATAGTGTAACTTTTAAAAAGAAATGCCAACATAATCTGTTTATCAGGAAAGATTTTCAATAATTAGTTTGATAAATCAAAGGTAAAAATACTGGAGCACTACTTCCATTGGTAAACTTAAATAACAGAAATAATAGCTGATATTTTAAGGTGATGTTTCTCATACCATATCTAGCCATTATTCATCATTTGAAAATTCAATTATGCCTTTGGCTCTGTAAATCCAACCGATACCCCTTATGGCCAGTATGTGTACACCTACACTCAGCCAAGAAAGCCTCTGTGCTCTGTTTCCTATGGGCACATCGCACGGGGGCCAGGACAAATGTGAGGTCAATCATGTCTCCCTACGGGAGCACGGTTACGCACTTCCTTCCACGTATACCCATTCAATTTACAGGGAACACTTAGGGTTCCGAGCTTGGGGTATACAAAGGTGTTAATGTCCTTGTAGGTCATTTTTACCAATTCTAAGGCTTAGGTAACATGTAGATATATAAATGAGATAAGGCTTATACTATAAACATTCAGCACTTTTGAACATTACTTGAAAGCTATAAATAAATGTTTTCAAAATATCTCCTTTAGAGGTAAAAATGAAATGTAATTCTCTAATAATGTCTTTATATGTTTCTGAGATAAACTGAGATTGTAAATTAGGAGTTGTTCTTATTTTTTGATGAACTTTGTTTGTTTCATCTTGGTTATCTATACTAATTATAACATGTGAATTTCCTGAATGTTAATTTTCAAGCTAAATACTTAGATTTTCTTTTTTAACTTCAAATTCCTATTATCTTTGTATTTTGTTCTAACTTTTTTATATTGTTTCAGATTTCTCTTTCTGAAAATCTACAGCCATCCTTTATTTCAAAATTTGTGTCTTTAACATGTTTAATTATTTTTGCATTCGTTTCCAATTTAATTTAATTCCATATATTTTTTTGTTACATATTTTAATTTTTCGCGTAGCCGTCAAATGACAACCCTTGCAATTGGAAATGTACTGCAGATGATTTTATGAAATTTAGCTTACTGATTTTATATTACACTCACTTCCAAAAGGTAAGCACAATTCTTAAGATGCGAAAAAATTGGAGTTAATATGAATACTATGGTTCGCAAGCAGTTGCGAAGAATCGTGGGACATACTATCGTCATAACTCACATTTTACATTGAAGATTCGGTCACAGAGCAATTAGGAGGTCCACCAGAAAGGGACGAAGGCGAAAATGGAGTTTGACTCATCCTGATTCACAGAATGCTGATAACGAGATGTAACTTTTATCAATGGTTATGGTTTAATGTGCATAATATTTACATGCCTTTTCGACAACACAGCACAGATATTCGAGAAGATAAAAAGGTTTTCTTAAAAAAATCCAAAATTTTTCCACGTATTTTTTGTTATAACATGCAGAGGTTTCAACCGAATTGTACTTTCAGAAAACTTGACAATATGTAAAAGAAGCATTGTATTAAAATTTGAATTAAAAAATTTCAATATTACAGTAAATATAAACATTTGTAGTAAATAATTTTTTACTGCCCATGTGCGAAACGTAGCGTAATTTTTCTTTCATATCTTTAGAGCCAGAGATATAGGGCAAGTTATATAAAAATTCCAGTCCAATACCATTAGTGTTCAGAAAGATATCGGCATGGCAACTTAGGGAATTTCGGTAAGAGACTCTAAGAGAAGCAAAATGATGAGGAATCATGCACAAACTGATATTTTTTAAAACTTGAATCTTCAAACCGTAATATTGAATTTTGTGAAAGTTGAATATCCTGATTACTCATGTATACTTGTAAGTTAAATACGTAATTTAAAGTACGGTTCGACGATTACTATTCAAAGATTCAAGCTTAAAAAATATCAATTTGTGCAAGAACACTCATCATCTTTCTGAATACTAATGGTATTAAACTGGAATTTTTACATAAGTTGCCCTATATCTCTGGCTCTAAAGGTATGAAAGAAAAATTACGCTACGTTTCGCACATGGGCAGTAAAAAATTATTTACTACAAATGTTTATATTTTCTGTAATATTGAAATTTTTTAATTCAAATTTTAATTCAATGCTTCTTTCATATATTGTCAAGTTTTCTGAAAGTTTCGTACGATTGCGTTGAAAACTCTGCATGTTATAACAAAAAATATGTGGAAAAATTTGGGATTTTTTTAAGAAAACCTTTATATCTTCTCGAATATTTGTGCTGTGTTTACGAAAAGGCATGTAAATATTATGCACATTAAACCATAACCATTGATAAAAGTTACATCTCGTTATCAACTTTCTGTGAATCAGGATGAGTCAAACTCCATTTTCGCCTTCGTCCCTCTCTGGTGGACCTCCTAATTGCCCTATGACAGAATCTTCACTGTAAAATGTGAGTTATGACGAAAGTATGTCCCACGATTCTCCGCAACAGATTGTGAACCATAGTATTCATATTACCTCCAATTTTTTCGCATCTTAAGAATTGAGCTTAACTTTTGGAAATGAGTGTAATTCTTGAAGAGCCTGAATTACAAAAATACAATGTTGCTTTCCCGCCTCGCTAGTCTTATTGTCGGGAATAGAGATTTACAGGGGCAAGTATGGAATGACCGGCAGTGGCTATGCCTGGACCCCTCACCTTGGCGACGAACTTGGCGACAAATCGAAAATTCCCGAAAATGCGATCATTCTCACGATATCTCTAAAAGGAGAGGAGATATACGGAATGTTCTGGATGATTCCATGTGACGTCACGATCTGTCGAACTAGGGTATATAAATGGAGGCAACTGAAAGGAAGGATGGCTTTCGAATTTCGTCTGCAATGCAAGCTGGGAAGCCAGTGAGCTGAGCGCTATTGAAAGTGCTGTTACTGTCATTTTTAGTGATTTGATGACTGTTTGTGTTACTAAATCCGAAAGTGCTGTTACCCTTATTATTAATAAGTTGTTGTCTTTTTGCTTTGCTAATATGCATAAGAGCTATTGTTCCTGCTACTTGCGCTTTGTGTTCTCTTGAATACTTGTGAATAAAGCGTCATTCTCCATTATCCTCCTTATTGGACTCTTTTTACCGTAAACACACAGGACGATATTTGTAACAATATGTTAGTTGAATGAAACATTTCCTATTTTATATGGTTTTCAGTAGAGCCAGAAAAAATATATCGTGCCATTAATATGCTGAATAATGAATTAAAATATTTTAAGACTGCTTAAAATTAGACCACTTTTGATATTCTAGAATGTATGCTTTTAAGGTTATATACAAGCTTTCTCACAAATACTTTGACAGAAACTTGAGGCAAAATGATTTAGGTTTCTGAGAAGTTTCAGGCAAAAATACTTTACATTTTCTCAATTTTCAAAATTAATATATGAAACATCATTTTCTACGGCTGATATGCAGCAGCAACCAATGAAAATCTACCACTCTAGATTTTGAAAAATTTTATAAGAGAGGCTGATGCAATCAGCTATAGGATGACGCAGTAGCATCAACCGTTCCCTTTGGAAAAACGATGAAAATTATCAATCAATCATAAAATCAATCTTATGCAATCAATTATAGGATGACGCAGTTTAATATCAACCGTTCCTGTCGCAAACCGATGAAAATTATCTTTCTTTCAAAAGTATTATTTGTCGAATCTAATTTTATTATACCATATTCATAAAATAAGTGAAGCATAAGAATTGCCCATCGCTCTACTTTCATTTTTTATGTGTTCCAAAGCAATTTTGTACAAAATTGAAAAGAACCAGCATTTAGATGATCTTCTGATGTATTCACTTATGCCAGCGAACATACTAATAACTTTGATATCAACTAGCCTATATTTAGAAGATTTCTGCTTGCACCATAAATCACATTCCATTGATGAAACAGTATCCCATTGAAGACTATAACATTCAGAAATCAGTCGATATATATAAAATGTAAAAGAAGCAACATTGTGCATTAAGATACGCATATTAAGACGGTGTAATCAGTAGTGGTGATGCATTAAGGTTCCGATCCTTATGAATTATTAAGAGCGTCGTCAAAGACTTTGAAGGAGTTCCCTGTAATTTCTGATTAATGCTTGTACAAAGAATCTCTGTTAATGACAGAGGGATTTCTGATGAAAATATTGCAAAATACTTCTGAGATGTTTCATTCAATATGTTATCTATGAAAATCACAAATCGGTTTTGGCAATCAAATTCGAGATATCAAGATTATTGTCAATCGAATATGATTGCATATTGCATGTGCATTATAACTTAATTTATGAGAAATATTTTAACTTGGTTTTCAGTTTATAATCTCCGTTATGTAAATGGGGGAAAGAGAAATTCATTTATGAAAGAAATTATTAAAAGCTGAAGCTAATTTCAACAATTAACATGAAAAGCTATACTGTTAATAAAGTATACTTATTTTATAAGTGTATACTTTAAATATATGTTTGTAAATAGAAGTTTTTAACTTAAAGAATATTATAACGATTTTCTTTCTCATTATTCATTGAAGCACAATATAAAATTTTATAAACTTAATATAAAATAATTTCATTTACATTGTTTCCAAATCAATTAAATATGAGGCATCATCGCCAGCTGTGTTGTAAGCTGTATTTGCAGGCGTGTCTGCACCTCCCTTTTGGTGTTGTCATCTGTTAACCAATGGCGAAAGAGCTGCTGCAGTATTTAAAGGCGATGTTGCACCTGATCATTATCTCACTTTTTGTTATCATTTCACCGCGCGCGTGGGCATATAATGTAGTAGTTTAATTTATATTTTTAACTTAAGTGTTGTTCTATTAAACATGTTATCTTTCTAAATTTGCGTTTTTATTCCTGTACTGTTCTCACTGTATAACCCTTAGGTTAACCCTTCCGATGGAGTTAGGCCTATCTAAATTATTATGTGAAGTGTGTGCTGATTGTAGCTGGGACTTCAAGCCACGGCCATCACTCTAAATTTAATCAATCATACTCGGCACTCACGGCCTTTCTACCTGCGCATTGGTAACTTCCACAAATACAATTACTTCATCGCATTTATTTACTTTGTAACGTGTTCGTAACGGCGCCCTTTCTTTTGTTCCACAACTTTTATTAGAGGTAAGATTTTAAGCCCTTCTTCTCATACTTCGTATTAAAGACTGTTTTTAATTTCTTCTTTGTAAATAAATGTTTTTTTCTGATACATTCGGGAATGGGTTTTGGCTTTAGAGGATATTAAATCAGACCTTAAAGTCTTTTTCCTCTACAGAAACCTATTCCAGTTTTGAATCTGCATGGATGAATGGCCTCTGACGAAGTCATCCACCGGATTCTTACTTCTTATCGTTGTCTGCTATTATTTTTGTATTTTTAACTCCTGCACAAATAGAATTCCCTTTATTAGTATTATTTATTTATCTTGTATTTTTATTTATCTTATTACTTCATCAACATAGTAACAACGTGTTTAACAATTTAGAAAATCCCCGATAGTAAAAAACTTTAATGTATGCCTGTATAGCCCTCTGAAGTATAGAAAGTCAGACCTAAAGATTCCGAATTTGGTTTAAATATTTGTTAAAAAATGAGAGTGTGCATTTTTGCAAGAGATTTTTGGCATTTTATTAAGTAAAAATTATATAACATTTTTTAGTTTTACGGCAGTATCTTTCAAGAAATATTAATGTAGGAAATCAATAAGTATCATCTAAAAAATTTAACTCTAGTTTTGTAAAAGTTTTCTCTAGTTTTAACTCTTTTTAAGACAATTTGAATTTAATTTGCAATAATGCTTTTGATAGAATAAGGTAATTCTAAACATTTTGGTAGTTTATGAAAATAGCCAATCGCGTTCATTTTCTGTTGTTAGAAACTAAGACAAGAAGATGTCATTTAATGCAATTACACTTAAGGTTTAACTTCACAATTCACCAAAGTTGGAAACCTTTTATAATTTCTACATTTCTGAACACGTCTGTTCTTACTTGTATCACAATTTGGTGTTTACCTTCCATCGGGCGGGCTATAATTTTTTACACGAGCGGGCGCGTGTCGTACTTCTCACGACACAATAATTTTCTTCATTTTTACTTTGGCAGTAGTAAGTTATTTCATAATAATAATAAGAAACACGTCAGAGAAGCAAATTTTTTCATCAAGAGTGAAAATTAGATTTAATATTACTTTCAGAAGTTAAAATTATACTGAAATCAAAGAAAGTAATGAGATTTCATATCATTATTTTATAAAAAGGTATTAACCCTCTGAGCGCTCAATTATTTTGAACTTTTAGCTATCATGTTAGAAAACTTAGCTTTTAAAGTAAATAAATCAATATTTTTGTATTTAATTATATTTCTGAAATCTTAAGAATATTTTATCCATAGTTGTTTAATAAAATCTAATATAAATACGAGCTATCTGCTTTCTAACTGAACATGAAAAACGAAAAAAGACGTTTGCGCCATTCAATACAACATAAAAAAGATTATAATACAAACTAAGATTGTATAACAAAGACTTTCTTCCTGGTCTTTAATCACTGTCCATGCATGCGAAACATTGAACATTTTTGTTCAGAGAGTGGCTCTTGGAAGTATATCTCTTGCACAGACTGCATTTCAAGGATTTTGATGATCGTTTTATTTCACTCAAACACAAACCACAAGCTCTTCTTCTGAATGCTGGGATGCTGTTTACTTGCTTTACCAGGTTGTGATGTATAATTTACACTTAACTCTTCAATCTCGAGGTGACTTTTTTCTTTTAACCACTTTAAAGTTTTGGGGAGGGAGCGACATCAATTGGACTCTCCCAACCTGGGTGGCCATTTACCCTGCCGCCCCATCCCCTGCTATAACATTTCCTTAAGGTGCAAGGAAATTGGCTGTGGTTCGCTAAGGATAATTGGACCCCCTACCGCGCTTATCTCCTAAGCGATCTCAGAACCTCCCCTCAGAAGAAGCCAACCGGCTCAGACCGGCTTCCGTCGCTGTTAAGGGGAATTTTTTTGAGACCGGCCGGAACCGCCTCGCTCGTTATGAGAGGGTTAAAGACATTTTAATGTCATATGGCGATGATCAAATTTCTTAGGCTCGAGTAGTGAGGTGTTTTCACAAAAGCCTGGGGTCTAAGTGTTTCAAGAAAATTCTTCGGCTTGGCAGATTATTAGAAGGCTTATTATATATTAAATACTTTTGACAATGTAAAATGAAATATTAAATCCCCGTTATGCGCACTGGATATAAAATTACCAAACTGAATCGGTAAGATTTCAAAAAAATTATCGAATTACACGAGCGGGTGCGCGACGTAAACTTTACGAGAGAAGCATAAAACAGTATGAAATCACCTTTAAACCCATTTAATCCTGAGGAGAGGAGTTGCATAAAGGAATAGCAATGACCTTCAGACAGTTTTGTCTCCGAATGTGAGAACAGTGTATGAACAATCCCGTTTGTCGTAAAAATTGCGTAGGCGTGCCCGCTGGAATGTTAACGTATATAATCATTCTGTCATATTGAAATTTTGATTTAATTTTGCAGTACGTTTAATGTTTTATTGAATCTGTAATAAAAACTTCTCTAATATATTAAACAAACATATTAAATAGTATACACACAAGTCCGATGCTAATTTGTTCTGCTTTTTTTTCTGTTGCTTTTTTAAGCATATTTCAGTTCGCCTATTATAATATTGGTTCAGATGAATCCTCGTCGATTCTACTATTTCGTTAAAGATTAAAATTAAGGTAAGGTCACTGACCCAGTATTGGCTTGCCCAACATGCAAAACAGCCACAGCGGTTGCGATTGGATGGAAATAGTGAGGAGGCAAAATATTTATAGACATTTAATGTACCCGGGGATAGACAAAAAAATTTAAAAATTTAGTTACAAAATTAGCTCGATTTCCCGGATACAATTGTTTTTTTTTATAATTCCTAGTTTCAGGCAGCTAAAATAAAATAAAAATTTAATTTTCCCCTTAAAATGTAGGGGAGTGACTACGACTCACCACCACTGAATAGGCAGAAAATGAGAGCTAGTAATTCCGCCACATAGCTTGGACAATTTTTAATCTTATTAAGTTATTTCGATGCAAGATATTAAGCTTGCAAGTTGAAGATGAACTGAGATCTATAGTTGAAAATTCTATACATTTAAATTAATGTGGTGAAACACTTTAGACAGTTCGCCAGCCACAACCACCCCACGAACTTCGACAATTTTTATTTCATATGAAAGATTATGACGTCTAGATATGTCATCAAGGGCCGCTTGCCCCCGAACCCTCATTTTCGAACGAAATCGAAAAAAACAGCATTTCTCCACCACGCATTCTCTATGCTGAAACCTCTTTAGACAGTTCGCCAGCTACAACCA
>BGPR01050074.1:0-11146 GCA_013235015.1 Araneus ventricosus
ACAGAGAGACAGACACACACACAGAGAGACAGACACACACACAGACAGACGCACACACACAGACAGACACACAGACAGACATAATTCCAAAATTGTGTTTTTCGGACTCAGGGAGGTCTAAAACGTGGAGATTCGTGAAAATCTCGAGTTCGAATTTTTTGACGATTACAATACTTTCTCTTTGTATACTTCGTATACGAGAAAGTAAAAATTAAGATATGTGGTGTTGCTTGTTAAGCGACGATATACCAAAATTTATCTTCTACCATGCAGCGTTTTAGAGTTGTCGCCTGCACATTTTTTGAATAGATCGGTTGACAGACAGTCAACTCTTTGAAGGATTGTTCTAAAATTCAATACAGATCTACTACAAAACCACAAGCAATATTTCATCCATTTATCTCGTTGCTTATCGTATTCACATTAACACTAGTAGATAGACAGACAAACGTCTGTCCGGCGAATTTCGCCCAAAATTTGATAGACTTTTACAGTTTTGGCGTAAAGTAAATAAACCAAATTTTACTCGTCTAGCTTGTTCCATTTTTCATTTAATCTGTTCACAAACAGAAAATCAGATAGGCATGATTCAAAAAATGCTTTTGGAGGACTCAGAGAAATCTGAAACGCGAAGACCTTCCTAAATCTGAAAGTTGAATTTTTTGACAATTACAATAGTTTTTCTTTGTATGTAAGAAAGTAGAGATAGTATGATAGTTTTCAAGAAAAACGAAAAGCTGAAAAAGAAAAATCTATTTTTGTCTTGTCGCACGAAAACTATTAAAATTACCATATTTTTCAAATTTTCCTGTTATTTTTCAGGTTATATTGTTGTCTCTGTGAATATAAGAAGGACACTGACATCATTTTGGAATGCTCACGTCCAAAATCCCTCTCCGTGTTTCATTTTTTAAAATAGTATCTCTATTATAATGTCTTATAATGATGTTTCCATGACAAAATAATCCCAATGCAAATTCTGAAATAGTACAAATTAAAGAGACTTGTTACGAGTCTTATACCTTAGTAAGATTCATTAATTGTTTGCATAGCTGTCTCATTGGATATAGACTTTGGTTAAAGAACAGAAATTTGTTTTATCATTTTTGTCTCAACTTCACAAAAGTTCACCTTCCGATCATCTTGAAGAACATGACGCTCACAAAGCTCTTTATTTACTTTAACCATCCCACTAGATACACAACCGTTTCTAACATTTAAGAACCCTTATTTGGATTGTTTTCTCTCTGTGAGAATCAATTACACTAGCCTTTTACCGAGACATCAAAACTTCTACCCACATAGGCTTTATTTCCTCGATTCGCAAATTACTTATAAGTGCTATGAAATTGCTTTCTCCGAATACTTCGTAGATTTTTTGAGTTTTCAAAGAAGGAAGCAATTTCCCTGCCTCATTTTATTTGGTGTGCATATATATAACGTTTTAACTCAAAATAATCGAAGATTTTCTCCCCCTTTTTCACGCGCTTTTATTTAACTGAACTTAAATAAAATTGGATTTTGTAATCGATTTTTACTTTCTCCTATACGAGAAAGAGAAAGTATTGTAATCGTCAAAAAATTCGAACTCGAGATATTGACGAATCTCCAAGTTTTAGACCTCCCTGAATCCGAAAAACACAATTTTAGAATCATGTCTGTCTGTGAACACGATAACTCGAAAACTATTAGAGCTACGAGAGTGAAATTTGGTACGTTGTCTTTAAACATAATTTGTAGGTTTCTATCAAAGTTTGGACAAAATCCGTTAACAGGAAGTCTGTATGTCCGCGGCCATGTGAACACTATAACTCAAAAACTTGAATAGCTAGATGGATAAAATTTGGTGCACAGTTTTATCGTGATGAATGTAGGTCCGTATAAAAGTTTGGGCCAAATCCGTCAAAAAGAGGCGTTCAAATTGCATATTCAATTTTTTTTAATCCGGTTTTCATGCGCATGCGTACTGGTAGCAATTTGTGTACGCGGAAGGATTACGTGAATTTGTCCTTGAGCCGGCAACATTGGAAATCGGTACGCATCTCTTTGAATTTCATTCTTTACCTAAATATTTTCTGATAGTCATTGGATCCTGGGTTCCAGTAGGTTCGAATTTTTTTATCCACGCGGGGTGGGTGGGGAAACAGCACCTTTTTTGGTAAGTGTACGAGAAAGTTTAGGGGAGACCACTCCCACTGGTTTTAAATAAGTTAAATAAATCGATTAAAAAATATCATTTGTAAAGATGGGATTTCGTAATCGATTTTTTACTCTCGTCCTGGTGTACTATGGTTCTGAAATTCTGAACAATTGTGTGTTCCGGCTACGAGATATTATTTTGATATTTCCAGATCTTAACTATCAATTAATCGCTTGATTTTATTTAGTTTGGAGTCGATACGGAAGGTGCCATCGATTATTCAAGTGGTCTGATCAACATCCGTGCTATATGGTGCTGTGTTAATTCGGAAACACGTTTTTCACGAACAAATTTTAAATCGTACGAAGATTTAACGTAAAATTAAAGAAAAATATACCCAAATCATTGTGCTGTAATTCATTATATGTACGCCATAAATGTAATAATTAAATGCTTTAGTTCTTAATCGTCCAATTCAGCTCTATTTCCGGTGTTATATCTATTTTTGTTGAAGGATGGGGTTATTCATGTAATTCCGAAGAGGGCGTTAATAATATTGATTAGAATAAACTACAGAAAGAAATACTTTCTCAATTCGAAGACCGAATTATTTATCAATCGACCACTTGTTTCCTTAGTTGCAACAAAGGTAGAGAAAAAAATTATTCTCATTTATTTAGATGAATTTTTTTAATGTCTGATTGCTAGAGATCGTAGGTAAAAGGAAGGAAGTCAAGGAAAAACAATTTCCTGAAGGTTTTCCTCTAAAATAGATAGAAATGGAGACCAAGATGATTTATTGGTTTTTGGAGGCTCAAATCTCAGATTTGGCCAAATTTTGCCCGAAATGAAAGTCAAATCAATCCCAAAGAAAATTATCGCTATATTACTTAAACATTTATTTATCAGTGCAGTCTTCAATCATATTAAACAATCTAACACCCCATTGGGGGGGACAACGTGAGTTCTCGGAGGAGAGGCTGCCGTATAAGTAAGCAGGCTCTCGTCAACCCGATGGCAAAATAATGGTAGTGTGGCTCTTTGGGCCCACTTCCGATGACGTGTCGTACCCCGGTAAAACGGGGTTTGCTGCATGAGCCGCTCGTAATGGGGACTATTATGCAGGAACCACAGTGCCCGACTATCTGTTGCGGCGGCCGGTCTTTTTGTTTACCCGGATGCTTAGGCAGGGCGGGGTGATGTTCCTTTGGTCTAAACAATCTAACAGAAATTAATTGACATATTCTTCACGGCCGAGGATTTCTGACGTGTCTTCGGGGCTGGCGCATGTTAAAAGTGTCCTGAAAGTCGTTTCATGATGAGCCAATCGTCGTTCTTCTTGTGTAATGTAGAAACTTGGATTGGAGATGTCTTTTCACATGTCCTCCTAGTCATCTAACAGCAATTCAAACTTCCAACATCCCTCTCAAAATAGCCCTCATAATGTTTTTAGACAGTACATTAGTATAATTAGTGTTAACCCAATTTCAACTCAATACAGAAGTAATTGAAGATGCAAACGAATGAATATTTTGTTTTTCGTAAGGTCACAGATTTCTGATATCAGGAATAAATAATATACGACTATAAAATTTTTAATAAGTGCAAAATACTGATCGCAAAATTTACTTCAAAAACCAGAATACTATCTCTTACAGAAAACGTTATAGGGAGCCAACAAGAAGTAAATATTATTTTTAACAACATTATAACTTAAAGTTCTTTGCACATATAAGATTATAAATTTTAGCATATAAATCCAGTCTTATTCTCATTAAAAATACAAACATAAATTTCTCTTGAAGCAAGCTTAAAATTCCTTATAAGCTCTGCAAATTCATTTACTTTTCTTTAAATTCTTAATCACCTTGCGAAGATAAATGTACCTTAAGCATACTCACTTTCATGTTACTCAGCTTAAATGAGATTTAATCCACGGTTCATATTTCAAAGAAATGGCATATTCTCTTCAGCATGGTTCAGAAAAAACGAAGACAACAAACCAATAGAAATTGAAGTTTTTATCTTATTATCTTTAAGTCTTATATATTTTTCTTCCTTTTACTTTGCGTTGTGCTTTTTATTTTTTATTTCAGTTGTAAGATTTCAGTTTTCCAATTTAAGATTTCCGTTTTTTAATTCCTTCCTTTGCATTTAAAGAAAGATAACTGCCAACTATGTTTATAGTTAACTCTTCAGCAGTCGAAATAATAAAAAAAGAATACTAATATGTTTTAAAGATCAAGAAAGTTATCTCACTGGGTGAGGCAATATTTCATCCGGGTCTTCAATTTGTCTTCTTTTTCTAACTCTTCTTATTTTGTTTTTATTTTGTATTACTTTTACTTCAAACTTTCATATCAGTTTTCGTATGAGAGTTTTACGTTGTTTTGTTTTCACTCTTTCGATTTGTTTTTCTCACACTTTATCGCCCTCATATATTCCACTTTCCCCTTACTTATTCTCTAAATATGCAACCTCATCAAAAAATACGACATCAATATTTTGAGAAATTTCGAAATTTTAGTCCCTCTTGAGTTCGCAAAAAGCAATTTTTGGTATAATGTGTGTGTGTCTGTTTATCTGCCTGCATGCCTGACTGTGGATACGTAAACATGATAGCTCAAAAACGATAATATCTTGATTAATGAAATTATGATGTTACTCATACGAAATTGAAGATCTATACCAAATTTTTGACCAAAATTTGGTGCAGATTTCCGTCTACAGAAAGAGGTCTGTTTATCTGCTTGCATGCCTGTCTGTGGATACCTAAACATGATAGCTCAAAAGCGATAATATATTGATTAATGAAATTAAGGATGTTATTCATACAAAATTTAAAATCTGTACCAAATTTTGGACCAAACCCGTCTACAGAAAGAGATACATGCAAATCTGTTCCCTTCACAGAAAAAGGAAGGTACAAATTAGTGTCGATTCATGAAGATATATTCAGTGTAAGTTTAATACACTTTTCATGTTAAATGAAAATATTACAGATTTCTAATCATTTACTTACATGTTGCCTCACAAAAAAAATTAATACATCCCTAAGCTTTACGATTATTTCCTTGCAAAGCATATACACTGCTCAAAACAATTAGGGATATTCTGATTTCGGTATGAAACAACCCTAGAATAGACAACTTTTTCAACAAAAATAGAATGAAAGAGGTTAAAAAGGAAAATTATAATGCTTACAAAGTTGAGAATATGCAAATTTTGTCTGTGAAGTAGAAAACTACTCGTTTTATATAAGGAGTGAAAAGCGACCTGCAGCATTTCTTATGTAGGAGGATATTAAAAACAATTCACACGTATTGAATGCTTTGTAACAGTGAATACGATGTCTCAACAACATGATTTAGCTGAATCGGTAGCCTGGAGGGCCATCGGTCGTTTAGAGGCGGATCAAACGCAATCCGTTGTAGCGGCAGCGTTAGGAGATTCTCGAAGTGTCATTTCTAGAATATGGAATTGGTTTTGGGGAACTGGAAATGTTCGCCGAAGATCAGGACAAGGTCGTACGCGTGCTACAACACAAAATAAAGATCGGTATTTAACACTGCCGTCCGGAAGAAACCGCAATATGAACGCTACTATACAACAGCACCTTCCGAGGGCTACTGGTACCAGAGTTTCGACTCAAACTGTTCGAAATGACTCCATCACGTTGGTTTGTATGCTCGCAGACCTATGGTTTGCGTTTCATTAACAGCGGGCCATCGTGCTACCCGTAGAAGGTGGGCACAAGAACATCTCAAATGGGGACGTGCTCTTCATGATCGACCAGTCCCGCTTTAATGTACAACCTGACAATAGGCGGATTATCATCTGGAGAGAACGTGGCACTCGGAATTATCCTGCATTTGTGCACGAAAGTGTCCTATTTGACGGAGGCGGAGTTATGGTTTGGTCCAGTGTGTCTATCAATGGCCACACTGACCTATACATTATCAGGAATGGAGCACTGACTCTTCAACTTGTGAACACGATAACTCGTAAACGCTATGACTTAGATAAATTAAAATTGGTATGAGGTCTGCTAATATTAATTGTAAATCCGTGCCCAATTTTCGTTTCAATAGGATGGAAAAGGAAGTTCAAAAAGCATATTCGGTTTCTTCGCCAACGCAAAAAAAGGCTCGACTGATTCGCGTGTTTTCCCCACCGGTGTTAGGGAATGGCACATGTTCCTGGCGCTTGGGGTATTTTTTTCCCACCCGTGTTAGGGCTATACGAGAAAGTTTTGGGGACACCACTGGTTAGTTATTGCATTTATTTTATTTAGATATTCTATGAGACTTCAATCAAGGAAAATATTAAACGCAATTATGCGTGTGAAAGTCATCATGTTTAAAATTAAAAAAACAATCATTTTCAAGAATAAATTGGTGAAATTCTCTATTCTGTTGTTAAATCTTCTAAGCTTCGAAGTTGAAAAAACTGACGAATAAGTTTTTAATATCATGAATATCATCTCTTGGCGAAGCTTTTTATTGTGACGTATGCACTAGTATTCCTCTTCTGATATTGCATATTTGTTATACTTAATTAAACTCAACAAACATTTTGGTTCTTTTTTTTATTTAAAGCATAAGAAGTATAGAAAGAGAAAGTTTTGTAATCGTCAAAAAATTCGACTTCGAGATTTTAAAGAATTTTCGAGGTTTAGACCTCCCTAAGTTCGAAAAAAAACATTTATACTTTCTCATGTACGAAGTATACAAAGATCAAGTATTTGTAAAGTAAATGTTATAAAGTATTTATATAAATTTCAAAAGAATACAGTCTGATTCTAGATTACAAACCTAAACCCTTATCAATGGTAGGAGAAAGAAAAGATCAAATGTATTCCTGTTGAAACTGAGCATTAGAAGTGATGAAGAAAGCCAGATAATCATAACGAATGCAAATTTTGAAAATCATGAAAATTTTAAGTATCCAACAACAATTAATAAACTTTCTTTATGGGTGTCCCATTTTCACTTCGATAAAAATATATATGAAAATTTATTTATTTATAATATAATAAGTATTAATAAATTTGAATGGTAATGCAAATCGCCAAATATATTATAACTCAGTTTTCAAAACAATAGAACCAATTACAAATAGATATAAGCTTCTTGTAAGCAGAGATGCAATCGTGCACTACCATAAGAATACCAAGAATTCTCGTATGTGTACCGTAATTTCGTTCACTGTTGCACCCAAAGGACGCATTAAGACAGTCTACGACATATTCCAATGAAATGAAGACACAAGAAGTAATTTCAGAAGATTTAAATAGCCACAATGCAGAACATGCAAGCGGGTGTCGAATGCGCATCGATGGCTGCGCGAATGCTTCACAGTGTCTGTCAAGAAATGGACTACCGCACGGATGTTGTTCGTGTGTCCAAGAAAATTTACACATGGCAATAATAATTAGTAACTTGGCCTGTCCTTACGGACATACTTGCGTTGATCTCTGTTTGGTTTTTATGATGGTGTGTTTTAAATGGCATTCAGATCTAGAGGTTCTACACATTTCAGATAAAGATCTGCATGACTTGTTAAAGGCCTAACACCTTTTAGGGTAGGCTGGGTTTATTTGGGCCTCTACTACTACTACTTACGGATGTACAAATTTTGAGTCACTTGCAGTGCCGGTAAACGCCAGGAAAGTCGATATTCGAGTACAACAATTCAATACAAGGTACACTACTCCATAAGATAAAGGCTAAAGCAACCTATACATAGTTTCTTAAAACAATTTCAAACTTCCCTATACACAATTTCTTGATTAAGAACTAAATAATATTTAAATAAAATAAAAATAATGAGAATGAGAAAAGAAAAAAAGAATACAGAAAGCCACAAATTAACACGGTACAATACAACAAATCAAAAAATAAACAAACAACACAGTCAAGGTTAGTATACAGGGACAAGTATTTACAATAAATAGTTAAAAAATGGGAAAAAAACAATATGAAGCTTCTTTTTGTATTATGTTCAAAATTTTGTTCCCTGTAGTTGTTTCCAAGGAAGTACTTTAAAGGAAGGAAGGCCTTTCAGTCCAGTCATTAGGTAGCTTTTTAAAACAAATTCTGATGGAGTTGTAATTTTTTGCTCCTTTATGTTTTTTGGGGTGCTGATTACGAATCTGAGGCTTGCCACCAAAAATTTTTATTGGAATTATATAACCAAAAAAACATGAAAAAATTGATTCTCCCTTAGTTTTTTGCTTATAATTTAAAAACTATCAAATTTTGTATATCATCATTATATATCAAAATAATCAGCACAAAATTTCCTACTATTTACGTCCATACATTTTTTTAGTTATGCACATGGTTTAGGCGCTATAACTAGTTGAAGTTTGACTTATCTGCTAGCGCAGCTGGAACAATAACAAATCTTTCTATCTGCATGCGCTAATATTAACTATCTTACTATTAACACACCTTACTTTATACCTTACTTATTTAATACACCTTTTCTACCGTAAAGTTTTTTTTTTTTGCAAATAATTTTTTCTATCTTTTATATTAAACACGAAAGTATTTTAATCCGGAGCAATTCCATGCATGACAGTTAGCTATGAATAAAATTCCTTGATTACCTCTAAAAGTTGGTGTTGATGTAAATTCAGATTGTTAGACTTTCATAATAAAATTTTATTTACAAACAACTAAAAGTTCTTAAATTAAGTAGTTTTTAATTCAATTTTATTGATTTCCATTAACAAATTTAAATAATTTGGCATGTATGTGGGTGTGATGGGTTTGAAATAACACTAATCACCCCAACTGAAGTAATATATCCGTTTATTGAACAATTTCGAGCAATAATTTACAGATGACGATGAACTGCTTTTTAACAAAATAATCTTTAGATGTTCGGAGAGTATGCGCTGCTAAAAGTTAACTCGTACCACGGCTTACAGTGATAATGCTTGTGCTTGACCACCTCGTATGGTCAGTTGCTGGACTTTGAGATCAACCCCTTCGCGGAAACTAAAAGACAGTTGAACTCTCCTAAGCGGGGTTTACACACGAACAATAAAACCGACAGTACGATGTCGCTGTCAAGTTCGGACAGAGACTTGCCGTGTCCCGGTTAAAACTTTTATGATTCTGCGCATGCGTCATCTCTTACTGTCGGTTTTACTGTTCGCGTGTAAACCCCGCTCTACGCGAGAGCGCCTGTCTCCATTTGATCTGACCTTTCTTATCCGAGTCGCATCGAGTAGCGTTACCGCATTAGCGTCGCTGCGCCATCTGGTGGTGACTAGGACAAATCCCATAACTCTCGTCCATCGACGTGTGAGGTCCTCCAAACACTGAAATATACAAATAAAGAAAAAAAAACGAAAAAAAGATACTTGAAAATACATTATAGAAACAAAAACATGATGATGAAAAAAAAGTTTGAAATGTATCTCTTCTTAGGTAGCAACTGCATCAGTCCAGGGTTTCATGTGGTCAGCATAAGTGGAAGTTGTTGCAGATCCTAAGAACTTGGCAATTAAAAATAACTCTTTTAGTTTTTCATAATCCGACAATTCCTCCTCAGTTGCATACATTAAAACATTATCAGCTTTAACCCCTACAAGTTAATTAGTATCTCGGCCTGTAGGTCATTCTGAACTTCTTTCGTAGCGAATGCTTTCTCTAAAAAAATAAAAAACAAGTGCAATGCCTCGGGTTTCTCAGGAACAGATAATGTTAGTGTTTTAATACTTTTTAGTAAATTCTCAACACTAAGCGGCGCGTTTGTTCGCTCACCAGGCAATGATTGATTCTTAATCTTTGTAGCTCAGTCTCCTTCTCGAGTTGGGCCTATTTAATTTCTTCAATCTCTAACGTAGAATGGTTATTTGCCTCTTTGGTCGCCCGATCTTCCACGATCGATTTGACGACGCCACGGACAAATTCTTGATCCGTTTAAAATAAATCAGAATTTTCGATCAATTTCTTTATTTCATGAATTTTAGCACTATCAGGCACAGTCTCTCCAAGTTCTTCAGCAGTTAGTTTAAGATCAATCATCTTTAAATTATTTAATCTACTCATTTTGGAGAATTTTTATGCAAGCAGATAAAGCGAAAACAAAATTGGCACAGTACCTGTTATTGAAGATTACCGGTTTCAAAAGGCTGAGCCCGAGGGTTGTGTGTGTAATGGGTTTGAAATAACACCAATCACCCCGCCTGAAGTAATATATCCGTTTATTGCACTATTACGAACAATGACGATGAATTATAATTTACAGATGATGATGAACTGCGTTTTAACAAAGTAATCTTTAGATGTTCGGAGAGTATGCGCTGCTAAAATGTCACTCGTATCACTGCTTACAGAGATAGTGCTTGTGCTTGACTACCTCGTGTGGTCAGTTGCTGTACTTGAGATCTCCCCTTCGCGGAAGCTAAAAGACAGTTGAACTCACCTAAGCGAGAGCTTGCCAATTTCCATCTGACCTGACCTTTCTCCTCTGAGTAACATCGAGTAGCGTTACCGCATTTAGCGTCGCTGTGCCATCTGGTGGTGACAGGAACAAATACCACATGTTGTAACAAAGAAAAAAATGACATGAAAAAAAATAAAAAACATTCCAAACTGTAAAAATCATAATAACTTAATAATACAACCTGCAAACACAAGTATAATCATAGTTTCTACATACATTACCCAGTCTCTTCACTTTAACTTGGTTGCTCTGTGGCTTATGGTCCAATATCTTCTGGAAGATCATCTGTGTCTTCCTCGAAATGCAAAGATAACGACGCCTCAATTAAATCATCGGGCAGTATTGGTTCACCATCATCATCCTCATCACTATTAATAACTTAAGTCTTCCGGTTATTGCAGTTGTCAGAACATTGAAGATACAACACTGGGGCCGTTCAAATATTACGTAAGCATGTTTTTGGTATTTTTTGATCCCCCTCCCCCCTTGTCAGCAAAAATAAGCAAATCGCAACCCCCCCTCTTATAATTACGTAAGCAAACT
>BGPR01050075.1:0-11146 GCA_013235015.1 Araneus ventricosus
CAAATACTTCGTTCAGTTGTGCTATCGGATTATTAATAGGCAAAATAGACGAACTGCCTAAGATACAACTTCAAAGGGGCCAATGATCATTTTTGGCGGTATTTTCAAAATTTGTACAGCTTTCGTTTAAATTTTACAAGACAGTCGTCTAATTTATTTAAATGAGCATAAAGCATCGTTCAAATTTTATCGTTAATCTATAGCATTCCTAATTATATAACTATCGTCTGCTAATTCTATTATTATTTTAAAATTATGAAAAATATGCAGCTTTATTATTTAAAAATCTCAATCCTATAATTAAATGATTATGTTTATTTCTAGAAACTTGTTTAATTTTTTGTTTAAAATTATTTTTAAATTTTAATTTTTTAAGCCGCCATTTCAAGAAACCGATTCTCTTGAAATGGCATTAAATATGTTTGTTATGTTTTCAAAATTTGCTACCAAAACTGCTTATATACAGAATGAATAAAACCAACAAGAAATCCAGTTTTGGGGAAGTTCATACAGGGAAAAGGGGGGGCCAAAAAACTTGCCTAAGGGCCCAGCGGCTTAATCAGAGGGGAGAGGATTTAACTCCCAAACATCTAGAAGTGACTGAAATAAATGAATATCAGTTGCAAATGACTGGTTAAAGGTATCCAAACTGGTTTAAAATCGTCGTTTTGATGAAATTATCAAAAACGTTTATTACTAATTTTGTAGCCTGTTTAACCAGCTTCCTAAAACTGTCTCACTTTTTACTCTACGTGAATTACAAATGGAATTATAGCTGTTTTATTACCGAGCTGTGAGCATTATTTTATGTTGCACGAAAACTTTAAATGTGTTTTCTGAGAAATGATATTTTTGTGGAAAACTGTCGACCGTAACGACGATTTATCAAAAAGTTATTCGAGTATTGATATGAAATTTTCTGAAATTGTTTTCTGTAATATGCTTGATATTTTCCTCTAAAACTAAGGTCAATTTTAAAATCAAATATTATTTTTAAGTGCTTAAATATAAACGAAAAGCATTTTTTATGAAAAATTACCAGTTTAGTGACTATGTTCAGTATAGCAGTTCTATATCTCAAAACTATTTTGAAGTACAAGAAATATTTTTGAGCGTAACACAGATAACTGTCATAAAAATGTACTCCTACAAGGATTTATGTATATTTAAAATATGATTTTGTCTATGACTGTTAGCGGCTGTAAGGCAAATATTTTAGTCATTTTTCTTCAAATTTCTCAGTTTTTTAAAAAAAATATTATTTTGAAAGCCTAATTTTACAATATTTTCATAGTTTTAAAACATATGCAGTTGAAAAATAACATTAAATATATATATATATAAGTTATTTTTCAAAAAAATGTCTCCGAACACAGTCGGATACCTTAAAGGAAAAATTGAAAGAGATTGAAAAAGGTTCTGTCCATGTTACAAAATTATTTCATAGATGGCAGCACAAACAGGATTCCTTATTGAGTTTTGAGAAGGAAAAAAAAAAAACCCGAAAATAGTACTACTGTATTTTGATATATTATATCTCTTATACAAAGAATTATCTCAATAAAATTGACTGCTAGTTGGTTTATAATCTGTTCAGAATAATATGAATGAATAAAAATTATCTTTTTCGGATAAAATGCACTTTTTAGAAATTCACGTGGCGCCATCTCTTGAGGATTGGACAAATCTTAAAAGGTACAATAATTAACTATTGTCACGGGACTTGCAAATGGACGCATTTACGTAAAAGGAAATCAACTTCAAAAGATGCAATAAAGTCAAAATATTTTCAATAAACGTTAATCATAGAAAAATACTTTTTGTATAGTGTGCTGAAGAATAAATCGGAGTTGATAAAAATTGGAATTAAAAATTACAGACACAGTGAACGATAGTGAACCCGAAATTCTTGAATTTTGTTGGCGATAAATCACCAAATGTGGTAAGTAACCAAATGGTTTTCTATTGCAACTAAGGGCTTTCTATTGCAAACTTGGCGAGTTTTCCATGATTTGGCGTCAACTTGATGATGGATGTACCTTACACTTTGGCCTTACCAATTTGCAAACCAATGTTTGGTTTCAAATCATATTAACTATTTTTAAAATTAAGATTTGAGCACTTCTTATGTTGTGTTAGTAATTCTTACCTTTTGAATGAAATGCTATGAGATCAAACCATTTTTAACGCTTTAATTTTATTTGCTTCGTTTCACGTTTATAAAGAGAGCACTTTGAAATCAATTTTCACCAGCTTCCTGATATTCTAGAATTGTGAAATTTCGAATGTTAGTATTGGCGGGAAACACAAAACAAAAGATTAAAATGAAAAAAAATGTTGTAATGTTATTTTGTTTATCAACTAATGCGAAAAGTGAAAGTTGTTCAAATCCAAACTGTTACTCGCAAAATACTGATGCAAATAAATCGATTTTTAATACCCTTCCAATAACTGATTTTTCAAGTTTATCCGTTTTTAAAAAAGAAAAATTCATTAAACTTTTGACTGACTCCTCTTTACAATCTGATTACACACAAAACCAGCGGGAGTGTTCTCTCCTAAACTTTCTCGTATACTTCTCGAAAAAGGTGCTGTGGCCCCCCCCCCCCCCGCGTGGCAAAAAAAATTCGAACCTATTGTAACCCAGGATCCAATGACTATCAGGAAATATTTAGGTAAAGAATCAAATTCAAAGAGGTGCGTTCCGATTAAATGCGTACCGATTTCTACTCTTGCTGGCTCAAGGACAAGTTCGCATAATCCTTCCCCGTGCACAGATTGCTACCAGTACGCATGCGCATGGAGAATCGGATGAAAAAAACGCCAAGCAGGCGTCAATAAATGTCGTGCACAGAAGATTGCGTCCAGTACGCATGCGCGCGGATTCGTTGGAGATGCGATTATACAGACCGACAGACAGTCAACCCGCTGACGGATTTGGCCCAAAATTTTATACGGACCTACATTCATAATTATACAACTGTGTATGAAATTTTATACATCTAGCTTTTCAAGTTCTTGAGTTATAGCGTTCACATGACCGCGGACATACAGACAGACAGACTTCTCGTTGACGGATTTTGTCCAAAATTTGATAGAAACCTACAAATTATGTGTCAAGTTCACATACCAAATTTCATCCCCGTAGCTCTAATAGTTTTCGAGTTATCGTGTTTACAGACACGCACAAAGACAGACACACACACAGAGACAGTAACACACACACACACAGACATAATTCCAAAATTGTGTTTTTCGGACTCGGGGAGGTCTAAAACGTGGAGATTCGTCAAAATCTCGAGTTCGAATTTTTTGACCATTACAATACTTTCTCTTTGTATACTTCGTATACGAGAAAGTAAAAAAGAGGCTCGACTTCAGAGTACCAGTGAAAGAAGGGTAATAAGAATTCATTATAAAAACAATAAAATATTCAACGCATTTCCTAATTACAACAAATATAACAGGAAGCTTAAACAAGTTCTATAGTCGTAAGATTATAATTTGCTTTCATTTGAACTTACTTTTATAAAACTCAGCTCCACGAAACAAGCTCAAGGTTAGCATTCAAAGGGTCCTCTGTTTGAACAGTTGACAATCACGACGAGTATTTGTTACGTTTCTTCTAAGTGGAGAAACATTGGAATTTATTATTGAAACTAAAATCGGGAAACATTGGAAGATATCATTTTCTTGTTCTCGGCCGTAGAGACTTTTTTCTTTGTGAAGTATGCTTTATTTTTCTTTGTAAACTGCAGCATTTTTTATAACGACGGCAAACTATTACCTGCTGGTTGATTATTTTGTGTTTAAAAATCTTTTTTGGACACAAAATGTTTTCGGTGTAACTGTTTTAATGTGTCGGTTTTTCATTTGCGGGTAGTCCTTCCATTTCTTTGGGGATTTTTTGGGTTAGAAGAAGTCTTTTATTTAGATGTTTTGTCAGACCTCTTACAGAAAAAATTCCATCTTCGAATCCCTGCTTACTGGTAACCCTTGATAAAGTCTGTAAGGCCGGATTCTTTACTACAATTCTTCTACTTTATAATATGACTTAAGGGTTAGCTTAGTTATTCATTAATATATTATTATGAATAACTATATTAATTCTATATGTTATTCTTCGTCAATACAGTTTCATCATAAGGTAATACGAAATTATTTCAATGCTATTTTAATTTGTTTTGACATTGAACTAATGGAACTAGTAATACTGTTATGAAATGTAAAATAAAGAAATTCTACAAATGTTTAAGTTAATTCAGGCGTATGTGGTGCACGTTGATCGCTTGTGTCCTCCCTCCCGTTGGTGTGGTGTGGAAGTTTGGGAGATGGGTTGCCAGCTCAGGTGTCGTCCTCGTCATCTACAGCCTCGGTTCCAAAATCTGCAGAGGTCCGTCCCAAAATAACCCTCGTTTTGCTGCAAAACGGGACGTAAATAGACTAAACTCAAGGCGTATGACACAGAGCTTACCTAAGGTTTACTTTGTTAGTAAAAGCTTCTGTGTGGGTGGGATGGTTGGGAAGGGGGGGATATACAACAACCGGGGGTATTCAGAATATGTTTGTTACGAGGTTTTGCGTTCTTTTTAGAATTTCAGAAACGATACTTGGCTTTTTCATTTCCGCAAAAGGAAGACAGTATAATCCTCTTTAACGAAAAACAGCTTAAAAGCCCGAGGAATACTCGTGCATCCAGTCATCCCTTTTTCGACTCCATAATCTAAAATGAATAATTAATTAGCTTCATAATTTTATAGCCATTAAGAATTTATAAGCATCTCAGGTATTTCTGTGAGCTACAAGGCTAAGATAGCGAAAACGACAGACACTCTTCCGGAATAGAAAAGATCACTTATTGAAGACCAAGAAAGAAACCGAAACTGTTTAGGGGTTAAAATTACGGGGAGCGTGCGCTTCCTCGACTTTCTCGTATACTTGCCACGATGTAAGCGTATTTTTTTATTGAAGTATATTACAGACAGAAAGAGAATTTGGTTTGCTGGATGGCTTGACTTTCTTCCATCCTGTGGAACCACAATCTCATGCACATGTGCAATGTTGGTACAAGACAAATACAAAATTTCCTTTTTTTGTGTCTAAGTCGTTGCAGTCACTCTTGATGGTTTGGTTTCAAAATTTGATACACATCATTTAAGGTACAAGACCAAATACAAAAATTTCACCCTTTAATCTCTAAGTCGTTTACGATCACCCCTTTGATGGTTTAGTTTCAAATTTGGTATCTCACAATGTTAGGGTGCTGAGACAAATCTAAAATTTCTTTTCATCTAAGTCGATTACAGTCACCCACTTGTTGATTTGGTTCAAAATTTGATACACATCCACACAATGTTGATTATGAGACCAAATACAAATTTCCTTTATCCTGATTTACGATCACCTTTGATGGATTTGGTTCAAAATTTGATACACATGCAATGTTGGGTACAAAAAAGTGTGACTAAAATTTCCTTTAATCTAAATTCGATTTGCAGTCCTCTTTGGATTTGGTTCAAAATTACATCACCATAAATGTTGAACATAAGACCAAATACAAAATTTCCTTTGTCCTAAGTCGTTACGGTCACCCTTTGATGGATTTGGTTTAAAATTTGATACATCTGCAAGTAGTGGTGCAGAGACCAAAATCCTAAATTTCCTTTGTCTAATTCATTTACGGTCTTGCCGGGTGGTTTGGGACAAATTTGATACATCTACAATATTGGGTACCAAATACAAAATTTCATTTGTCTAATTCAATTACGGTCCTTGTGATGGATTTGGTTCAAATTTGATACACACATCCTGCAAATGTTGGGTGCAAGACCAAATCCTAAAGTTCCTTTAATCTAGATCCGTTACAGTCCACCTCCGGTTGGTTCAAATTTGTTACATTTTGCAATGTTGCTGCCAAGACCGATACAAATTTCATTGTCTAATTGATTGCAGTCACCCTTTCATGGATTTGGTTCAAATTTGATACACATCACCAATGTTGCTGCAAGACTAAATGCAAGATTTTCAATTTGTCTAAGTCGTTGCATTCACGCTTTTGATTATGTTTGGTTCCCAATTTGATGCAGATCTATAATTTAAAATGATGAAAATTCAATACTTATCAACTCTCAGCGTTTTGGGAATTGTTGTTCTTTCCTATGTACGGAATGACAGACTTTCCGTAGTCAAGAAATTTCCTCTAAATTTCTTTCTATTTTAAAAGAAATCTTTATTTTAATTTAAATTTTATCTAAATTTCTCCTAAAACTGTCCTAACTCAAAACATCAATTTTTAATATATCATGCATTATTAAAATTAGTAGTTTTATAAATCTAAAACAATCGGCACAAAAGGCTACCTACAACTTAGATCTATACAGCTTTCACTTGGCACTGCTTGTTTCTGAGTTGACAGGTGCCACTGGCCAAGAGTCATCCATCAATATTCACGTCTTTAGAGATGTGGGTACCAGACAGACAATTCCAAAATGTCATTTTCCCGGAATCAGAGAGAAACCCTGGCGACGTTCAGCAGTTTCTTGAGAGGTTTAGATATTTTTTTGACGGGTTACAATATTTCTCTTAAGAAGCAAACTCCCTATCTCAGCTTTAATTTTTAACAAGGAAGAGAAAAATGATTCAATTTTTCTCAAGCAATAACGAATAGTACATTTTTCACATCTGGTGAGACAAAGAAACCCTACATCTGTTCCAGATCATGAAAAAACACGATCTGTGTGCATTGTTAGTGAAAAGAGTCCAGTGTTATCTTCCCATGCAAAATTTGGAGCAGAATTTATATAGATGACGTTCTTCTGTTTGCATGTTTACCGTATGCTCGCATGACTTCAACGCCGCATTTTTGGCTAATTTATGTACGGTAGTGGTCCGTTTATGTGGTTTACCAGTTGGATCCATTTCGCATGGAAAACTGAAATTTGCATATTGCTGTTGGCAAAACACTGAATGAAAATCCAGCCGCAGTTGGATCAATTTCTCAAACGGAAACTTATGCTGCTGGTGACAGCTTGCACAGACGAAATCCATAAAAGCTGTTGGATCCATTCGCATGGAAAGAGCAGAAATTTATAGTACTGGTGACAGCAATTGACAGAAATCCATAAAGCAGTTGGATCGGCTTCGCATAGAAAAGCAGAAACTTATGTGCTGTTGACAACGGTGAATGAAATCCATAAGCAGTTTGGATCATTTCCGCATGGAAAAGCAGGAAATTTATGTTGCTGTTGATAACACTGAACCAAGAAATCCGCAACAGGCGGATCCATTCGCATGGAAACCGGAAACTAATGCTGGTGACAACAGTGAACAGACATCCATAAGCAGTTGGAATCCATTTCGCATGGAAAACGGAGCTTATGTGCTGTTGACAGCAGTGGGCAAAGGAAATCCATAAGCAGGTTGGATCATTTCATACACTTACACGTCTTACACTTCGACTCACCCGAAGGTTTAAGTCAACAAGGATCGACAGGGAGAGTCAAACCAGTCATGAAAGAAAAAAGATTTACAATGGTTGGAAGGTATGGATTACAGAGACACGGTACAATAGAAAAAAATACAAAATACAAACAAAACACACAGAAACACAGACAAAAGCATACACAAATACAAACAAAAACACACACAACAAAAAAACACCAGCAGTGCAGAAACAAGAAACTTCCATAATGCTACTAACAGCGAGTGAACCAAATCCATATATTGGATCCATTTGCATGAAGCAAACTTATGTGTGGCCAGCAAGCAAGTGAACCAAGAAATCCATAAGCAGTTGGATCCATTTCATGGAAAACGAAATATGTGCTATTGACATAAGACTCAAACATCCATAAAATGTTGGAGGGTTGCTACATATATTCACATCAATTCTAATGAAGAAAGAAAAGGTTAAGGCTTTATTCCCACACCATGAATTCCCACTTTCCGTTTTCCAAGAACGCAATCCCTCTTTTGCGCAGTGTTTTGCTGTCAATGTTTCCCTCCTTTAACAAGGTAGTATCAGGAAAACAGAAAATTTATCTGTGATCCCAGAACCACAAATCCCAGACATAACCCACAATTCTGGCACCACTCCCACATGCAGGAACTGTCTCCAGAGCTGGCAACCCCTTGGGCCCAGCTCCTCCATTATTCAAACTGCTGGCTGTCAGAATTTAAAAAGTGACTTCCATTTCATTTTGAAGGGCGTGCTCAATTCAGCACCTAATTTTTTACACTCATACAAGAATGCAGGCAAAGTAGCCGTAATCGGTTAAAATAACATACAATTCCCAAATTTTACACCTCAACTAGGGTGTCCCAAAAAAATAGAAAGTCGTTTTTTTCTGCTCACCCTCTATTTTTCTTTTATGTCAAAATAATTGTAATAAAGTTTCATGTAATTTGAATTCAAGAACCCTTGCCGACTTGCATCTAAACATTTCTGAGTCAGTACTTCATATAAACAATTGACATATTTGTGTATGTTGAGGAGAGCACACAGCATCCTGATAGTAGAGACAAACAAAACAGAAAAAAGTTTTTTGGAAAGCTTCGAGCAGTGGCAGTACCAGGGAAACGTGTCGGTACCAGGTTACTTCAGGGCCAGCGCACATCCACGTCAATGCTTACTTATAACTCCAGCTTTGTTTTAAGAATTGTTTGTGTTACTAGATTGTTTGTTACTAAATGTTTGTATAATTTTAATCAGTGAAGAGAACATGGCAGTCAATTGCCCAGTTCTAAAAAAATGATATTTTAATAAGGGAAATAAAACATCAAATAACGGGTTCTTTCCCTCTAATGGACAAGTTCTCGCAGTTTTGTTTCAATATTCAGTGAATTTAACAGTTATTGAAAGTGCAAATCTCGCTATTCACAGATATGATATCTTTTTTGGTAGAGCACGCATACAAATCGTTGTAATTATTGTGAGAAAGTTACGTACTTATTTACTTGTGTACTTTGAAACTTGTTACAAAATGCAAAAGGGGATACAAGACATATTCTATCAATATGAAATTTAAAAATGAAGCTGCCAGACAATTTGATTTCGACATTGCACGCTGATGCTTCAGTTAATGAGAAACAGAAAGATAGGATGTTTCTTGCAGCGTCAAAAGAGCCGTTCCAGCCTGGTCCATTATAGAGTGGAGTGGATAAAACGAGAGCCGACAAAGGGAAAGGGCGCGACGGTTGTCAAAGAAGAAAATCGGCAGAATGAAATATGTTTTCCTTAAAATCCTCGGCATCATACGAACCATTGCAAGAAGATTCCTCTTCGAATCTAGTAATATAGGTCAGAGATTTCTTTGTACTAAGTCGAAAGATCAGAACCTGGAGACAAATAAATCGTAATGATGATTATTACTCAAAGTTAGTTTATACATTAGACAGGTGTGTCAGTTAAGTATAGGAGATTCTAATATTTGTTTTCATGAAGCTACTATTGATGCACTTGGATGCTTAACATTGACGAATTTCAAATAAGCAAGTTTTTTTTTCAATTCAAAGAATCGAACCAGAAAAAAACGGGAACACTTGGAAAACATAAAATTGATTTAAAGAGCAATTTTTCACGCAGATGCAGTGGCCTTACTTTGGGATGGCAAAACTGTTGCCTACTTTGAGTGCTCGAAATCAAAGAAGAACAACACTTATAGTTATTGCACCTTGGACTTCAACAACTCATTGCTGTGCCAGGGACTGGATAATTCTACAGGGCAAGAACAGGCTGGCTGTTTGAGCGATCTTAAGATTGAGGAAATCTCGAGAGACAAGTCTCTGTTGTGATGACCTACTACACTTGTAGAATACAGGTCGTTTTAGTAATTTGTGCATCCTCAAGCAAGAATTTGTCGGGGAAATGCCTTTTCCTCTTGCCGCCATCAATAGCCTTCTGAAACTACTTGGTATTCAAGGGGCCGTATTCAGAAGTGAAAATTAAACAGAGTGACAATGACCCCTATATTGCCTCTTTAAAAAGATAATTGGAGACATCTATCCCACTAAAATACAGTGCTATAGGAAAACAATGGGAATTGTTTGAACCTTATCAAAACGAAGAATTTGCTTGACTTTTACACCACGCTGAACTTAAAACTGTTATGATCAGAATTTGACTTTCAGAGTTGTTCGAACTTTCCATATCGTATTTTGGGTGGAATTCAGAAAAAATTTAAAATCAGACCTCGGACATGCTTGCATCAAAGCTAAGATGGATGGCCCTAAAACTATCGTTATTTAGTTCTCAGCTGAAATTAAACACCAAGGATAAAGGAAGCACTATTAGACGTCTGCTTGTTTATCGCTGACAATCTTCATTAAACCATGGCTTCAATTCAATTTATTCTAAAACACCTACAAGATTAGTGCTTTTTTGAAATCTTTGAAACTTACAGAAAAAAAAGAGTGAATAAGTGTCTCGAAATCTACTTTACAGAAATTTAGCCAGCATTTATGGTATTTCTGACAAAATATCAGTAATTGCTTTTGATGATGATGTGGACAAAACAAAAAATTAAAAATTGTAGCAAATTTACATAGAAAAGTAAGACCCATGAGAAAGATGCATTCTATCGAAGGGAACTTTGTGGTCATTGTATAAGGAATTTGATACGATTTGTAGTTTTTTATTTAGTTGTATTTATATCACGCAATTATTTACCTAGTATTTTATTTTTGACATCCAGTGATTTCATATCAATTCAGAAGCCAGTCATTTCTAGACTCAAAAATTAATGATAGTTTTCTCAACGAGGTCCTTCTTCATGGGAGAATAACGCTTCCTTTCTAGACGCAGAAAAGACAGTCTCAATGCTTAGACAGTGAAGAAAGATGCAGCTAAGAGCGGAAAAATGATGCAGGTTTCATGGTTTAATAACGGTTGAGGAGGAATAAAAACAATTTTGTTACGTTGCACAAGAACATGAGAGATCTATCGACATAGATCTTCATGTAAAAAATAAACATTTATAAGAAATATATTACAGTAATGTTGTTTTACTGTAATATAACCCAATAAATATCTACTTTAGAATAAGTGTCTTATGTACCACAGAAACATTTGCAATCTCCATAGTATTCCCCATGCAGATTTCACGTTCAAGTTTGAGGAAGCCTAAAGTCCGGCACAGGTTACCATTCT
>BGPR01050076.1:0-11146 GCA_013235015.1 Araneus ventricosus
ACAAGTGTTTCGTATTAATATGTAATTTAATTATCAATCTCTTTAATGCAATATTTACACAGAGTAGTATAATGGTTACAGAATAGATAAATCACAAGTTTATCGCAGGTAGCAAGGGCCTGTGGTAGCTTGTGATTTATCAATTCTGTAATCATTGTACTACTATGTGTAAATATTGTATTAAAGAGATTGATAATTAAATTACATATTAATACGAAACACTTGTTTTATGATTTTATCCCGACGTTTTCACGAAAACTACGGCGCAGACCCGAACTGCGCCTTTCTAATGTTTTATTTAGAGTAAATTTTGATGGCGCTATCTGTTGACAGTATATAGAACTACATTTCGCGTTTGCGCAGTAAAACATTATTTACTACAAATGTCCATATTTCCCGTAATAGACTAATTTTTGAATTCAAATTTTAATGCAATGTTTCTTTTACGTATTGCAAAGTATTCTGTAAGTTTCGTACGATTCGAAAGAAAGCTCTGCATGCTACAATAAAAAGAACATGCGGAGTTTGAAATTTTCAATTTAATACCGATTTTTACTTATATTCTGATAAATATTTTTATTGTCTCACTTTGTATCCTAGTGCTCCTCAAGCTTTTTAAAATGACAGCAGAATCAACCTCCTAGATAAGCACGTTTCCACGCTACACTTATTTATAACCTTACATAAAGCTAATTCATAACAATCACGCGCATGCGCCTACACTGGTACGATGACATCACAGGCAAACCAAATACTATGCGAAAAACTCTTACATATATGATCTATTCGTTGTGGGGTCAAACATTCTTTTTGCATTATTAGTCTCGCAGTTATTAGCGATTCAAATCTTACGGTAATTTGTCACATAAGAAAGTTCGACCGACTATCACTGTAACGAGCAGAAAGACGTTTCCTCGTCAAAAATGCAGGAAAACGATTTTTTGCCCCGATGTTTATAAATCAAAACTCCAAAACGCGGAAGCTCCCTAAAAAAGAAAACCTTTTATACAAACCAGATGCAAGAACAACCGATGTGACAGATAGTTATAGGAACTGCCGACAGATGGCAGCACGATATTTGTTGAGCAAGTTGAGGGTAAAAAATTTGTTTAAGGCGCTGTATTCATTCTTAAAGACTAATTAGAATACTTCTTTTAAGTTAGGAATAAGCATTAACTTTGTTTCTGATTCATAGTTCTTATTTTCCCTCCACTTTTAAGTAAAAATGTTTCAGAAAATATAAAAAAAACATGTTCGGATTATCCTGAATTTCTGATTCATAGGGTTCGGATTACCAGGATTGTACTGTAATCAATGACAAAGCAAGAGTTAAGTAAAAAAGGCTATGGTAAAATTTAAAAAGTTAAAGTTAGGGGATAAAATCCTATGGATTTTAAGAACACAAAAAGAGGAGGGTCTCTGCCCAGCAACACAAATAATGTATCTTCTACCATCTAGAAGTGGTCAAAATATTGATACAGTCGACGCTCGTTATAACGACCCTCTGCGTCTCACAGCAAAAGGTCTTTATAACGAGTGGTCGCTATAGTGGATATAATTAAAAACTGTACAGACGCACGCTCAGCAGTTCGATATAAACATGCGATTTTTAAAGACATTCCAACAAAATACTCAACTTATTTTTTATCATTGGTACTAAAAATAAAATTTTATCAATTAAAAATATATTTCTAAAACAGATTTTAAAGTAGAAAATAAAGGGTGTTATATACTTACAAAACAGTTATTTTCTAAAGAAAAGATCAGAAATGGTTGTTTGTCTTTTCAGCATATGTGATTTTTGCAAAACATAATTTTCCATTATAGTTAAAGATGATAAATAATGTTCTGTATTTTCTTGCCTTTCAAAAAAACATTTTAATGTCTCAATAGCACCAGAAACATTTTTTTATTTTAGGCTATTCTAATTTCCGCGCTGTGGTGAGTGGTTATTCCCCCCCCCCCCGTCAAAGTTAAGCTGTAACATTGAAGACTACATCTACGAAGCGTGGCAATAATGTAATTAAGGTCATTTACGTTTAGAAACATGTTCTTCTTGGAAAAATACCGGCTGAATTCGGACGTTGTATTGGGATTAGACGGCACTGGGCGGTCGTTATACCGGAAGTAAAATAACATAGTGCTTAGTGAAACACAGTTGGGGATTTTATCACTGGTCGTTATAATGGAATGGTCTTTATAATGTGTGGTCGTTATAACGAGCGTCGACTGTACAAAATATATTGATAAGATGTCATGGCTAATAAAGCTATGCGAATGCGTATTTGCCCTTCAAGCCCACAATGTGAATGTAAAGAGACTATTATCCTTTATTTCAACTGAATGGTCGGACGAATGAAACAGGTTGCCAGTGGAGACAAATGAAGCAATTTTGAACTGCTATTATAATTTTAAAATGATTTGCGCCCAATTTTATAATTGTTTGAAAGAAGGAAATGACATAATATTAAGAACGTAAAATCGACTTTAAGATATGACTGGGCTCAAAAGGTTTAGACTCGCATCTTTTTTATTATTCTACGTGTTCATTTTATTAGATTGCTTACATTTTATTGATATTTTTTATCAGAATAAAATAAACTATTAACCACCCACTTCATGTTTTTTCTTATTTAGCATAAAAACGTCCCGTATCAATTCTTGGCAACACTAGTTTTACTTGAAATTCCTTAATATTTCCTTTAAAAGATAATGTCTCTTGAACTTTGAAGATCGCTGGTTTTGGTCAAATACATATACAAAAGGTTGAAATCTAGAAGTTGGTACACATTTTTAAAACGCTGCCAAATCGCCAAAGCAAGACGTAGACCGCTGCATATCATTGCAGCCAAGTCGCCAAAGCTATATGCTGGCATTACCTGTATTAGCCTTGGCGGCTTGGCGCCATTTTAAGACTGTGTACCAACTTCTAGATTTCAACCATACAAAATTCCAAAAATGTTTTTTCGGACTCAGGCAGACTAAAATTGTCGAAACTCCTCGAATTCTGACGAAAGAATTCTTATTTTGGGGGAGGGATTTGGTTAGCAGAGCTCAGGCAAACTATCGCCAAACCTTGGCGATAACTTTCATCACCAAATCATTAGCAATGAACTTTGGCGCTAACATTCAAACTTAGCCAATTTGTTTTTGGTCTGTATCATATTTTAGATTTTAACTATGGCGCAGCATGGCCAGTTCCGGTGCTTACGCCAGAAAACTGCAAATAATCAATCAATAAATCAAATTTGGCGACCATTGGGGCCGTTTTTTTCGAATGAATACAATACTTTATCTGTACTTCGCTTACGAGGTACGAAAAATTCATTAATAGTATTGATCAAAAGTATCCAAAAAACATTTAAGAGTTACTTTTAGATACTTGGCGACAAAATTAACTTCTTAAAAATTAAATTTAAAGTGCATTCCATTGAAACTTTCCATGGGAAATTTTGCTGCGAAAATCTTGACGTAGGAGTTACATTGAATGGACACATTGACAAATTACATAACAAAAAGAGTTTTTATAGAAAGAAAATATGAACTGTTTGTAGTTTGGAGTCATTTTTCTTAAACTTTTTTTTTAATTAATTAATTTTTTAATTAAGCGATTTGACAGAGTTTCAAGAGTATGTACCAAATTCTAGATTTCAACCGGTCTGATAATAAAATACGACGATTTTGTTTATATTTAGGATGATTTCAAAGAAAGGTGTTTTTTTTATTAGGCTGCTCTATTATCTTACCTCTGAAAGTTCTCACATTGAAGACAATGTTCATTACATTATCTTTCCAAGTTCTTTTCTATAAAAATGTTTGGTACACTGTCTACAATAACTCAAAAGTTATTTCAGTTTAAAGCTATATGTTAATTAAAACGGAACTTATCGGTTATAGGGACCATCAAGCGAAACACGCCAACACGTAGGAATCACGCCAAATTGTTGCTAATACCGGTTGCTGAAATTGTAGCGGATAATATCGGCGATGTTATTGTTGGCGATAACCCGTAAAAACAATAGCTAATACATGACCACTATAACCGATAAGTACCATTAAAACTCATCCTATAAATCAGAAAACTAATTGACAAATACAAGATTTTATTGAAAATAAAAGCCACCGCTGCTTACAGAAAATTTAAACTCATTCTACCTGCTTCTCCTCCATTCTGTCATCTACGTAAGTGAAATAGTGTCCCAAAATAGCAAACAGCAACATGCTTATAGTCATGATGACAGCGTACATGAAGAATTCGTGAGATCGCTTTTTCATTGAAGAAATTCCTTCTATAATAATGAAAAAGGCGTTTCCAATTCCATTTGTGAAGAACCACATGCCTTGAACCATGGATTTTAAAGACTCCGGGGATTCACAGTATGAAAAGTCCAATCCGGTCACTTCGAACATGATTTCTCCAGCGGTCAATACGATTATCTGAGGCAACTGATAGAGCATGTGCACCGAGTTGTGAAGAACTGTTACGAAAATTGTAATCTTAGATATATTGTGGGCGGAGTTTTGATGAATTGCAACCACATAACTGCCCCCGTCCTTGAATTCTGCTGCTCCTATGGGATTTTCTTGATGATCGGTTTCGTTGATCGGCAGATAGATGTTATACACACCTGGCTTCATTACGCAATATTCCGTCGAACCCACTCTGGAAGGTCGCGTGATGTTATCTGGAAACAAGAAATATTTTTCAGGACCACGGAAAAGGATGGAAGCATTTTCACTCTCCATGAACTCAAAGTCAGTTCTGAAATGCAATCGTACTCTTGGATCTCCGTTTTTCTCTTTTATTTTTGTGTCTACTCCAATTTGGATGTCGATCGTGTCGTTTGAAAGTGCCGCCATCATGCACATGAACTGTGCTGGAAGGCTGAATTTTTTGTAAGTTGTGTTGGTTGCAGAACATTCGCTTGGAGAAATTTCCCATTCGATTTCGGTGTCCGATGGAATATCTTTCAGGGTTTTGGCTTTGAACGCCATCACGGAACTGTTCATCACGCCTTTCAGATCGAGATCACAAGGCGAGTTATTGATGATGATCAGCTCGCTGAAGCCCTCGGGAGGATATTCAGGAAGCTCTTTTTCTATTTCCAGTTGAATGAAGCCGGTCATGACGAAGGCAACCGCAACCAAAACACCCCCTACTGTCATTCTCTGCAAGGGCGTTCTGCACAATCCGCATTTTAATAGCAAGGGATATATCACGGAATTAAACACCGGAATGAATATAATAATAAATATGGGATTTACAATTTGCATTTGATCTGGTTTTATGTGATAAGCTCCTACTTTGCCATCCATTCTTGCTGACTGCAAAATCCAGGTAGAACCTTGTTGTTCATAAAGCAGCCAGTAGACAGGCAAGGGTATGTACATCCACATAACCTGCAGAAATGACTTTATATCAAATATTAATTCCCTGTCGAATTTGTCGTCAGCAAACTCCAACCAATGATCTCTCTTTTCTTTTCCTTTATTTTTGAACTTCTGAGCCAGTGCGTAGAATATACATCTGAAGACGGAAACAAACTCACTTCCTTCTGCAGGTCTTATCTTGTACAGAGGTTTTCCACACATAAAAAGCGTTATGACTATGATAGAAAGCATGGCAGGAACCCCAAATGCTAATGGATAGCAAGTGTGTTTACCAAAACAGTGGACAGTGGCTCTGAGCTCCGGAGATATGATGGTGGACAGTATGCTTCCTATGTTGATGGCGAAAAAGAAGAGGGAGAAATACACGTGCCTTTCTTTTTTCTGATCTTTTCTGTACTGGTTACCTCCAAAAGCTGAAACACACGGTTTGATACCTCCTGTGCCGAGGGCGACAATGAAAAGTCCGAACAGTGACACTACCGTCATGTTTTGAACGGACATGGGCATCGCTCCGATGGAAACAATAGAGTTACCAACAGCGAAAAGAATGGATAAGTAAAATATCGTCCAAAATAGACCCAGCAATCCATCAGCCAAGATGGCGCCAAAAAGTGGCGAGATATATGCCAGTACCATAAAGGCATGGAAGGTGGACGCAGCCCAGTCGTCACTGAAGTGGAGTTCTTGAGTGAGGTAAAGCGTCAGAATTCCCTGGAAGCAATAAAAACTGAACCTTTCGACGAATTCGGTTCCGAGAATGTAGGGAATCCCTCTTGGCAATTTTCTGGAACTTTCTTCAACATCCTTCTTCTCTGATGCGGATGGAGCATCCTCTTTCCCATATCCCTTTGGAGATAATTGAGAAAGATGTCTGAAAAACGACAGTACTCTGCTCATTGGAGATGGAATTTATCACCTGGAAATCTGCTAAGGCAACCAACAATTCAACCTGAAATCCGAATCAAGACAGGTCAGTGCTGTATAAACTCAGACATAACCTCGATTCTCTCTGGAAGAGATTCACAATAAATTTAAAATGTCAAGAAGTCTTGATTCATTAAAATATTTCTATTTTAATACAATATTCTCAATATTTATGAAATAATCTTTCGCAGAAATAAGCTTTAGTTTTATTGGTATCTTAGCTAGAAACTTCACTGCAAAAAGTAAATTAAATGTATATTGCCAGATTTATAAGTAGAAAGGTTTTCGTTTTATAATTAAAAAAAAGTTAATTTTGAAGAAAATATTTGCTTATACTTCTAAATTACCAGTATAACATTAGAGATTTCAAATTAGAGTCAAAATAGCGTTAGAGTTGAATAAACATAAGAGAACACATTCACCATTGGAGTCAGTACCGGAAGTTATTGCTTTAAAGACATTCATCCAATCTTGTAAAATAATGTTTATCTCAGTCCACGACGTTTCAAAATTCAAAAAACCCTTTGACATAAGGTATTGTGCTTTGTCTAGGCTGTAAAATATATAGAAAAATATATTTTAGATTTGAAATTTGATTATCCTACTTGACAGTTCAATAGAGGTAATTCCTGCTCTCGTGATACACAGCAAATACACGGACAGATTACATTTTGAACAATCAATTCAAAGCACAGTTTCTACTTTCAATTTTCCATGATAAATTAGAGACAAAGCAGCTTTCAGAGAGCATAAGTCTCAAAGTTCATACTCTACATTTTGAAATCCGTTGCTATTCTTTTATTTATTTTTCTAATATGACGTCACTGTCCGACTGCTTTAGATGGCGTGAAGTTAAATATTTGATAATACGCTTATATTTTTGTCACGTGACCGTATCGTTCACCTGAATTTACTTTACTGCGAGAACTGTAAACTAATTTTTAGTGATGAATAGTGTCGCCAAATCGGAATAACGCCAACATTTCAAAATGTCGACGATTCGGGTTGCGTTATGGTTCCATTAAAGTCGCTAGAATTTGGCAGTTTTTGTCTGGGGTTAACGGTTAGCATGCTTTAACTAATTAATACGTCGCGCGTCATAGCACGCAAACGCGGCGTTTCCATACCATGTAAAACTAGGTTAACATGCGTCCGGACATCCCGGATTTCGAGCTCACGTCTGGACTAGTGTCTGAATGAGGGGTGTAATGGAAGCGGAACGCCCTTCCGGCACTGCTTTTTATTTACGAGAAATAAATAAGAAAACATCGTGAGAACATCCTTAAATCAGCACGATTTATGTCAATCAGGTGAGTGCGTACCGGCACTGCTTATTTCGCGACTACGCCACTGGTCTGGATCTTCAAAATACCCGGATTTACGCCAGTAAATGCGGCGAGAGAGGAATTTGGTTGTCATAGGGAGTGTCTGAGGTATTCGAAAAAGCTGCCGTCATGCCGACAATGAAAGAAAATGGATTGTTTACACTGTTTTCACTCATTATTGATGATGAAATGGATGACCCTCCTTATTCAGGCCTCAGTTGAAACTGAAAATTAAAATTTTTAGCAGTTTGGGTTTAGTTGTGTTTTTTATTAATATAATTTTGAATCACTCAAGCAGTAATAAAAATTTGCATTCTGTCGTCTGAATTTTTTTTTCACTTCTTCAAACTCTGTGCTAGTGTTATGAAAGAGGGTCGTTGTTAGGCAGCTTTTAGAATTTTATACTGCACTTTGTTCCCCCCCCCCCCAGACCCTTCAACCCCCACCCGGTGTGTGCGGATTTCAACCAAAAAATTATGGTGACCTTACGTAAAACTGATTTCTTTTTATCTGCCTAACCTCCGCTGGTGTGGAGCGGAAGTGTGGAGAGGGGTGGCGGCTCTGGTGTCGTTCTCGTCATCTGACCGCGGTTCAAAAGTAAGAGGTCCGTCCCAAAATAGTCTTCGTGTTGCTTCAAAACGGGACGTTAATATAACTAAACGAAACTAATCTGCCTCGGAACCTTTTCGAATCACCCCTTATAACAGAATCGCAATTGGAACACGTTATGTTTGTGACGTCAGCTGCATCAAGTATAAGATTCCGCTACTATAACACTTGGGAAACAGAGAACGCCTTCAAATTTTTTGTACAATAAGAGTCTCCAAATTTTTGTACGGCCTAATGCATTAAAATTCTTTATGCAGCTTTGAAATTGAATTGGAAAACGAGCAATTTTCTGTATACGTAGATGACGAAGAGAATTTTCAGTTAATCCCAGGAATTTTGCACTTCTTAATCATAATTAAACAAAATTTTTGATTAAGATTTACGAAGTTACATGAATGGAATGAAGAATATTTAAGTTTCTGCTATGACGGGCAGTTTCTCGTATTTTCAAATTTTAGTAACAAGTTAGAAAGATCCAGGAAATACAGTAGCAGGCTTTCTGTATAAGTGGAAAATATCCCACAATAAAAAGAGGATAAAAATGTTGTAATCTACTATTGAGAATTAAAATCAGAGCCCTGATGCCAAAAACACGTTCTGGGTAGTCAATTACAATGAGTCTTGTTACTAATTATGGGTTCTCAAAAACAGTCATAGCACTATGTAGAGCGCTTTTGTAATAAAAGTTAAGATTCGACATGTGTTTTCTGAATTGACGGAGAATTATCAAAAATGTCGTCCAAGATAGCGCGAAGTCATTTATTGAAGCTAGGAATTGCTAGGTGGAATGCAACAAGATCCTGAAAAACTCTGCTGCTATTCTAAGGAATTTTGTCAGCACATCTTCGGCTGGATTTTTAAAAGATCACGTAAGGCCTTCCATTTGACATGCTATGGAGAATTAGTGATTCTCAAAGGTTGATGGTTGTGGAATACTTGAAAGTACCTGAATCCTTATTACAGCCTACGAAAAGGGAATCATAGATAATGCCTGACTTGTAGAACAAAATATTGCTCTTGGACACTAATATTCTCCTACGAATAAAAAATTATTCAGTAATAGATGTGTAATAGCAGATCAAAGTCAGGTAACTTTAGGGAATAAGAATTCTTAGAATCTTTTCTTAACTTCCAAGAGGCACGTTTTGTGGTAAGTTTTAAAGAAAAATTCCTTTATTTGGTATCTTTTATAGAATGTTCAAGCAACTTCGTCACAATTTCCAAGATTCCTCGCCAATTTCAGGATTTTTTCCATTTTGTCTTTCTCTGCAGCAGCGAATTTCGTTCTTTCAAGAGTTTGGAATGCCTAGAAAAGAAAAAGAAGAAGAAACCAATAAAATACGAAGACAAAAAAAGAATTAAAAAACAAAGCAGCTTCTAATCATGAACACGACTATTTGACATAAAATCAGAGAAACTTTATAGGACGATTTTCTTCAACCCGTTGAAGACGGCATGGCTTAGTTTAGTAAGGTTAACGTCTTGTTTTGAAGTCACACGAGGGTCGTTTTGGTACGGAACTCGCTACTTTGAATCGTGGTCGGATGTCGAATATGTATCTCACTTTCCAAACTTCCACGCTGTACCAACGGGAGAGCCTTTGACCCTCGATCGCAGCTTTAAAGTGCACCAAGAATGTTTATACGTCGGTTCTTTTTCGGGTAGAATCGGGACTAGAAGCTTCGACTTTTCGGCCCGAAGACGGGCCGCCTTGGTCCTTTTCACCATTACTCTGAGAGGTTTAGTTCAGATTTTGAATGCTGAAGATTCTGTCCTTAGAAATAGTGTTATATTTTCGCCACATAAATATCAATCTTTAACCATAAAAACATGATTTTCCGTCGAATAGGACGGTTTGGAAGACCTGATGCAAAAGGATGGAAGTGATGTTAATCAATTTTCTTTTATGCCCTCCGTTTTTGCACGCATTCATGGCGACATCTGTTGAAGCTCTGAAAAGTTATTTCAGTTCCAAGTTGAAGGCTAACTAAAACTCACACCGTATATCTGAAAATGACCATAAACTTTAAGTTCTGACAATATTACAGCAATGTATTGTCATCGAGAATACACAAGTATACAAAATTTCAAAAGTCTAACACACTAGGAGGTGAGTGAAAGATAGATTATGAAATGCCAGCTTTACAAACATGAAACAAATCAAAGTAAATAAAACTATTTGAAAAAAAATCCATCATTAATCGCTTTCAAAATTTTTACAGAAGCAGATTAGACTTAAGAACACGGCACAGTCCCATCGAAACATTCACAAACTGTTGCAGCCGTTAAGATGGTCGCCAACCGTTAATTATCAACCTGATTAAATCTAATTACAAATTTCAAAAGATTCAAGTTTGAAAGTGTTACTGTGTTTTTAAGTCTAACACAGAAACATTATGTTGAAGTTTTAGTTAAACAGTTCAGGGAAAAAAACTGGAATACGAACCTTTAGAGACGATCTCAATTTCGGAGATAACTTAAAACTAACAACAGAACCCCTGAAAAACAAACAAAAAGAATGGTTATAAAAATTGGATTATTGTTTTTAATATAAGTGCATTTTCAAAAGTGCGATATCTATTAAATTAACAATAACAAGTTTATAATTCCGTGGTTCATCTAAGATGTTGAAAATGTAGGACTTATATGGAAACATTGAGCACAAGAGAGCATAGGAAAATGGTTGATCTTCAATTTGAAAATCACCAATCTATCCTTCTGACACAACACGTTTACTCATCGACTCCTGCTGACAACTCTTCATTTCTTTTCATTCGTTCCATTGGGTTTGTGCCCTTAGGAGCTCAAAGGGAACATTTGTGTGTTCCCTTGTGTTTGTACCCTTGAGCACCGAAACATTTCGCAGAACAAAGGGAACATTTGTGCGTTTCATTGTG
>BGPR01050077.1:0-11145 GCA_013235015.1 Araneus ventricosus
ACCATACTGTTGAAAGTAAATTATGTATTAATAGTTTTAATAACATTATTTTATTCTATTTCTTTATGCGTCCCGTTTTATAAAAAAATCTAACTATTCGCTGCTCTTTAGATTAACTTCTTGTCATATATTCAAAATATTTTCTTTTTCTTGATTTTCGAAAGATTTCAAGGAAAAAATAAATGTACAGACCAGGGTTGCCAGATCAAAATGACAAAATAAGGCCAAAAAAGCCAAATTTGAAAAACTGATTGAATCACTTATTTTTTGATAAATTTACGATTAGAAAATGCTTTATTTTATAAAAACGAATCACTTTAGAGTGACGTATGATCAAAACTCTATTAATGAAACAATATTGAAGAAATTTTTTTGAACCACTCCATAAACAGCTTACAATGAAAAGTGATGACTAAATGAAATAGCTGAACATAGTATATTATCTCAAGCAGTGGCGAATCCAGAATTCAAGTCGGGGGGGGGGGGGCGGAGGTCATAAAAAATTTGTATAGCCATGACGAATGTCATACCTCATGGCTTATGTAAACCAAAACACTTTAACTTTACTCACCTAACAATAAGGTTCATAAAGAAAACTGCAATACTTTCGATAATTTAATAAAAAATACAATGAAATAACAAGGCAAAAAAATGTTTTTGACCGCGTCAACGCTACAAGTACAAGTGGAATGACTAGAGAATTAGAAAAAATTTCGAGCCTATCAAGCCAGAAAGCAATGTTGTCACTTTTTTATTATTTTTTTTTAAAAAAGGGAAATTAAGAACAAAGAGTTGTAGTGATTTTAAATAAAATCAAGTTTCTGGTTTAGCTCTGGGGGGGGGGGGGGGCCGCCAGATAGCCCCTCTGGATTCGCTACTGATCTCACGAGTGTACAAAAGTATGCAAGGTTATTTTTCAGTTTGGTCATAATAAATGAAAATCGATTCCGTACTAAAAATAAATAATAAACAGTAAAACAGTATAAAAGGTTTATTTCATTAATATAAATAAAATTGATTTCAGATTTTTAATGAGTGTTTCTAATAAGCAATAAAATTTTCAAGAATGCTCTTTTTTAGTTTCGATATTATTCACCTAATATCCAGATCGAATACACTGTGCCGTTCTAAATATTATTTTCGAATATAAAAATTTCATGAAAAAAAAGTAGAAATAGTTATAAAAAGCAGTTCTAAAAATCGTGAATGAAAATAAAGCCAAAAAAGGCTAAAAATGAATTTAAGGCCATCTGAATATTCGTAAGGCCAACCGCTTTGGAACAAGGCCAAATTTCGAAAATTTGGCCTTAAAAAGGCCAATATGTACAGACTGTCCAGTTTTTGGTTGGGTGCGGCGTCCGTCATTCAAACGGTCGTTGTTTAACTGTCAAAAGTCCTCCACAACAGACCCAGTGTGGCGCCAAAGTGGCAGCAATCCAGCAAACAGTCACTTGAGTTATTTCAAATTCTGATTTCAATCGAAATTATTGCTTCGCTTTGAAAATAAATCGTTTTGCATCTGTAGAAGAAACGCTTATGCATGCATTCTATTCAGTTTTTACGTAAAAGAAGCTTTTTACGACGTTGCAGTTATATGCGTTTTTTAGCAAGCATTAAAACTCTTTCGTTTTATTCTTAAGCGAAGCGTTTTCAGATTACCTTTATTTTGGAATAATTTGATTGCCAGGCAATTTTTTTAGTGTTTACAAGTGATATGAGATCGATGGAAGTAGGCGAAATATGTGCAATTAAATACCGATGTAAACAAAAAGGAAAAGAATTTGTAGCCTCTTTCTTCCAGAAAAAACTGTAAGAACTATTCTTAACAAGATATGTCATGCTAAAAATAGTGCATAATCTTAATATAGCAGTTAGAATTTACGAATAGATAAATTTTTTTGTGCCTTTCAAAATGTTTGTAAGTATATTTGTAATAAAATTATAAACAGTTTAATGACGGCAATCATTTTATGACATTTATGTTTTGATACATGCATTTATTTGAGAAAACAACCATAGTAAGATATTTTATCTTATAAACTTTGGTAAGCTATTTTCTCGTAAGTTAGTAGTAGAATTGATTCACTTTCCGATGCATTTTATTACTGAAAACCAGCGGGTTCTCCCCTCGAGATTCATGTATACATGCATAATATGGCACGTTTTGTTTTTAGTTCGGTAACATAGGGAAGAAATCGATATGCTATCTGCATTTCTTTCGTTTGAGCGATTGTCTCCATATTTGATATAATAGCCGCCTTCGGCGACCAGCTTGTTCGCCGGGAATATGATTTCAATTGAATATTGCATCATTTTATGTTCATGGTTCTCTTAACAACGTAATTTTAAACTTCAGATTGTGGTAGATATTTAACCCATGTTCTATTAGTGACCTTGGACCTCTTCTATCCAATGTCTTCATAAATTTTAATAATAGAATCAAATAACTGACCATGTCATGTAACCTCTAATTCCATGTTGTCGGCACTATCTTCACTTTATTATTCCTCTTGTAAAATATACATTTGATTTCAACATTAAAATGACGCGGCACATTTTATGGCCAGCGGCATGTTAGCTGGATTAAAAGATGCCGAGAAAAGAATGAAAACATAGCAAACATAACGATTCATATTAAAGGATGTATTTCTTAATGTAAGCAAAACAATATCTCAGAGAGCTTGGTTTACAGATTTCACAAAAATCTTCATGAAATAAAATATGAAAGCAAAATGTATTAGGATCTCAGATTACAACAATGAAAGAGAGAAATAAGCATTTGAATATTTGTTTAAACAATGAAAACGGTTTGAGTTGCGTTGCAACAATGAAAAGTATTGTTGTAAATTAAGCCAAAAATATTTTAAATTTTTTAAAAAATTAGAGAAAGAATTGTACGTCAACTTAATTCATAACATTGAAAAGGTAATTTTTTGCGCTTTCATATGGTGTAAAAATGATTTTTGTACTGTAATATTTTAGAAAGTTATTAAGGAAAAACCCAAAAATTTCATTTAATTTTCAATTAATTAAAATTCTAATTAAAATTTCAAAAAAAGGGCTCCGAGGTGCATATTCCCACCCTCCAAAATATGTTCCCGCGATCTGCCCTGTAGAGGACCAACACACAGACACACACATTCTCCTTTATTATTAGTATAGATGAATAGTTTTTTTTACTGAAAATAGCCTATATAGAATTTCATCTACGTAGCTTGTTTCGTTTTTTGAGTCATCGGATTTAGTTATACACGAACAGGTCGTCCTGATGACAGTCAGCTCTTACGGATTTGGTCCAAAATCTAACACAGATATACGAGTTTGATGATAAAATTCTGTTACAAATTTCATCTATCTAGCTCATTGCATTTTTGAGTTATTATGTTCATATGCTCAAGAACGGACAGACTTCCAGTTGACGGATTTTGTCAAAATATGATAGGATTCTACAAATTTCGTATTAAAGCGCCGTACCGTATTTAATTTGTCTAGCCCGCTCTGTCCGTGACAGACTTATAATAACTTGTAATATGACTTGTTGCGTTCACAGACAGACTTATAATAATTATAATAATTATGATTATTTTTGGACTTTGAAAGGTCTGAAACGCTGAGATTAAACAACATCTCCAACTTGTGCTGTTTGCATATTACAATATTTCGTAGAGAATTTTAGATTTCGGCTGTAGCTCTATAATGCCTAGGAATAAAGCTGTATAGAAGCAACAATAAAAGAATTCACATCGAAATCATCTGATTATACAAGGTGATTCAAAAAAAGGAACAGATTTAAACTATTTATATCTAATGAGCAACAATAGATGGAGACACATACGATACATCACTGGATAGAGGAAAGTTCAAAGTTTTTTTATGCATTCATTACGAATTCCATTTTTTATGCGACAAGCGTTGAATCGGTAGTCCATTTCTTGCAAAACACGAAATAACTGGTACCTGTTTATTGAACTCACTGCTGTAACATTTTGATCTCTCAAATCTTGAAGAGCACCAGGCATAGGTAGTGCATACATGCTGTATTTTATGTACCCCTATAGATAAAAATCGCAAGGGTTAAGAATGGTGTCTTTCAGATACAGATGTACCTCTTGGTGGAAGTGAGGTGGAGCACCGTCTTGCATGAACATAAAATCATCCCGATCTTAATGAATTTGGGGAAACAACCAGTGTTGTGCAGTACCTCTGCTTTTACCGGGATTATTCGAATGCATGAAATAAAACTTTGAACTTTCCTCTATACAATGACGTATAATATGTGTCTCTATTTATCTTCGTTCATTAGAAATAAATATTTTAAATCTATTCCTTCTTTTTGAATCATCCTGTATAATGAAACATCCTAGTTGCAATTGTAAAGCGCATTTAAAATGGTATCAGAAAAATAAAACTAGCTTTCTTAAGAAAGTAAATAGGGATGCTATTTTATTTCCTTACAGCTATTTGAATCCAGCAGGAAAGCAACATTACCGGTTAAGATAAATCTTCGATAGTTTGTTTTTAACTTTTATCGCGTAAAGCGAAATAAGAAAGAAGGACAATTAGAATCATGTTTCATAAAATAAAGGAAAGAGCCTTTGTAAAAACTGGGATACTTTAATTAGAACTCTTATATTACAAAGAAATGGTCCTAATTAATTAACGCTCATTTTGCAGTTAATGGTAACGCTTTAAATTTCAACTGACAGCATAAAGCACGAATGCATGCTTTGGAATAAAAGAAAAATGTTTTGAAGGTGAGTAATAAAATTTCTAATTATTCATTGCTATTCAATGTAAATAAAGGATGCGAAATCAGATATGTAGCTTTCGATTCATGAGAAATTTTTTTATAGGAATCGTAGTTATGTTTGGGTTTTAATATCTTACATTAAATTTAAACATTAATTAAAACAGTATTTGACTAAACTCTAAGTAGATAATGATATGCCTTTGTTTTTAATAATAGAGACATTAAATATTAGATATTTGAAGAATATTTCAAAAGATTTGTTTTTAAATTAATGATCCAGGGATATTAAAATTTTTATAAATTATATTAAAGAGTTTAAGAAAAGTGGTCATTGGATTATTCAAAGTTGGGAGATTTTGGAAGGAAACATTGGGAATAAATATTACGGTTTCCGTCATCTAAGGTTAAAAGACAGCTACTGCTGAAAAGTTAAAATCTAGGACTTCTGTCTCTTCAGACGATCGAGTCAAAAACTTCAAAGTTTAAGTATTATATATACAATCGAAAAAAAAAACACAAGACATAATAACAAGGCTTAATAATTTTTTTATTTGTTGTTTTTGATTTACTCTGCTTTTCATGCTAGTTGTTCATCTTAAAATGTTCATGATTATTTCATAATTGAGAATTATATTTAACCCCTTATCTGCCATTGTCTCTTTTTTGGAATACTTGTTTTCACTTAAACTATGAAAATTTATCCTCCATTGTTTCATATGAATGTTGAGCTGACTGCTATAAAAAGTTCAAATCGAATAAAAATTATATTTCTAATTTAAAAGATAATTAATTTTAATTAAAAGCTAATTAATTAGTTCAATTAAAGAATTTCAGAAATAGCGTTTTCTTTCATACTTTATTCATGCTATCATATTAATGCAATTTTTTGGAAAAAGTGAAATAATAGAGTTTTGGCGTATACTCTAAGAACTGCTTTAAATGTAATAGAATCGGCTTGGATTGCAAATCTGTTTTAGAAAATGCATGCTTCGGAAAAAATACAAATACATTGATATTCCTTACCAACGTAGACAACTAACAAAGGTTGTTAGAATAGAATGCATATCTAGGCAATGATGAATTGATAAAATCTGTTTTAATTTGAATTCTTCCCGAATAGTACTAGCAGTAACTTTTTGAAAATGAAAAAAGTATTTGAATCTTTGACAAATTGAAACTATCAAGGAATTTCAATTAGCTACCAACTTTGCTTTAGCCCTCCGTCGGGCGCAATTTTCGTACAGACGAGTTCGGGCGCAATGTGCCTGAAAGGCGCAATGTACCTGAAAGGCGCAATGTACCTGAAAGGCGCGATGTACCTGAAAGGCGCAATGTACCTGAAAGCCGCAATGTACTTGAAAGGCGCAGGTGAACAATCTTCGAATTTTAGTATTGTTAATATCCACTAATTTTAATTTTAGCAATCTTAAATTAATCACTGGCCTTCGTGAGGATGCTTTCAAGTTTTAGCAATCTTAAATTAATCACTGGCCTTCGTGAGGATGCTTTCAAGAAAAAACAGTGGGGATATCGTTGCAAAAGAGTCATCGTGAAGCGAAGACACGAGAATCACGTACTTTCTTCACTCTCGAGACGTAGGACATGAGTCTTCCTATCACTTAAAAGAAACATGATGGTGTATTGTTCCTTTTCTTTGATCTAAACAAATTTTGGAGCAAATATTTTCAGAACAATGAACTTTACCTGATAAAGTCATGAAGTGAGTAAAATAAATATCCATGATAAAAAATATCGGATATTACGAACAATCATAATGTTTGCCGAATTCGGGCTCAATGAACATGTGGGCCAATATGGCGATTTCCGAACTCCACATAGCGGGCATGCCAATTGAATAGGGAGGGGGTCCAAACATAGGTAAAGAAAGGAGACTACGAGAAGAGGTTTCTACTCTTCCTGGAAATGGAGGGGAGGGGACAAAAATATTAGATATTTGTCTGCCCGGCCGGTTGCACCAGGCCTCAAAATGGTTTTTCAATCTACTCATAATTAAACTTGGAATAAAATTTAAAACGCATTTCGGATAAAGCGCCATTTCTACTTACATATAAATAGAAATGGAGGATAGTTCTCGATGTTGGTGTCCCAAAAATAACGAACTGTATTAAAGTGCAAAACTTTTTAGGTAAACTTCCTATAATGAATCTACCCAAAAATTTCCCAGTTTTCGCCACCAACAACAATATGGCACTATACACGCTGTTCTGACCTAATGAATGAGTCGAAAAAGTTATAGAAATCACAATTTCTTTGATAAATTTTGTTTTCTCATCGTTGATACACGTGGTTCAATAAGTTTACTCCGCTTACACTTAGAATACTGAAATTTTGCATGGGTGAAGCTGCGATTGTTCAAAATGCACCTTTTGACTTCACTATGTAAACCTCTGAAAATTGATGTCACAACTTAAACTGATGTTAGTTTATAAGCCCATCAGTTAATATCGCTTGGTAAACTTTTAAGCACGTCTATGAGATGCTATCTTGACAGGAACGATCTTCACTGCTGCGCTCTGAGGTAGAACAAGCAATTCGAAGAATACAATTGTTTTTCAACACTTGAGAGGTCAATCTGTTGAACCACATTTGCCAACGATACAAAAATGAAATTTGTAGCGGAAATTGGGATTTTTGTATTTCTAATTTATTGCGTGCACAACGACAATTGGTGGTGGAAATTAGAAAAATTTATCTTTCACCGAGATCAAAATACCAAGGTCGGAGTAATATGTAAGACCACATTTGGTTATATTTGGCTGAGCATAACATTTACAATCTAGCAGTAAACACTTCATGTTGTTTTATGGGCAATCTGTACTTGCGGTAAAGAGTGAGGAGACCAAAATTTCTTTTATCACAAACAGAATAGCCATGTCTGGTGGAGATTCTAATTTTACTGAGCATGTGGGTTTTATTAGCAAAACCAACACTGTGATTACCAAATGACTCAATCTACAATATTTGTTCACTTCTCGTGCATCGAACGAATCTTTAGCAAAGTTATAAAAATCATTAAGAGACGGGCCTTTTCGAGGGGTATATAGTTTTACTTTCTGTACGAATGACTTCACAGAGGAAGGCAGTTTTCATATTTATATCTCAAAGCGATGGCGGATTCATTTCTTTTTCCAATAATTGACGGATGTTTGGATAGACCGCATATAGAGTGTCTGTGCTATTTCCACTCGCATTAAAGTTATTTTCGAAGGACACACACCGTCAAGTGATCGCGTGCGGTGTATCTAAAGACAGACAAACGCAATTTCTGTCAGCCCATCTTATTGTAGTGCCTGTGCCATTTCCACTCACATTAAAGTTATTTTCGAAGGACACACACCGTCAAGTGATTGCGTACGCTGTATCTAAAGACAGACAAACGAAATTTCTCTCAGCCCATCATATTGTAGATCCTAATCTGTTGCAGCTGCACTTATGAAAATGAATAAGTCTAAATGGATATAACCCAAGTGCATATTCGTGAGATATTGGAATTATATAATCCGGGAGCAAGTGTGCAAATGTTTGGTTTACTTCATTCGCATATACGGACATGCGACAATAAGCGCGGAACTCTGGTATTTGAGAAACAATCTTCTTTCATATGTTCCGAGCGTTTCGATTATTTTCGAAAGGAACTTATAAATAATTGTAACAACTAAAAATAGTTATGAATGACTAATTAAATAAATACATTTCCGGTATTTCCCGAATATTTTCCCCAGATGTTTATAGATTCCTCTCGCACTAATGATCAGGTCATCAACAATGATTCCAGCTCATTATATCCAATATAAAATAAATTTACCCCATCCCATGTTCTATTGCGAGAATTGCCTGGACCTACCCTACAGTTTGTAAACGACCTTTCTGAACCCCTGTAGTTTCTGTCTTGAATATGATTTCACATGTCGGATGTAATTGCTTTCAGAATTTATATTTTTTGTCATACATTCGTAGAAAATTTCATGATCATTTTGAATAACTTATCATTCGAAAACTAAAACTTCTTTTTATCAATAAAGCGCATTCTAACCAAAGGTTAATCATTACTTAAACCATTATAGTAATGGTTCATAATGGAAACAATTTTCGTGGCTGATCCTCATTTAAACATCGCTGAGAAAATTGAAAACAATATTTATTATAAATAACCGATTGAAGGTGAACTCAAAACCCGCACGAATCTGTTGATATTTTTTAAATACCGCGGCAAAATTTCGGATACAACTTCCAAATTTGTTTCAAATTGAGAGGGAAATATTTCAAAGTTTTGTGATCGTTTGATTACTTATCATTCATAATACCATTTCTGGTAAATATCTTTTTGAGTATTTTCATTACTAGCTCTGGGAATTCTAGCACTAACTATTAAACCAGAACGGAATTGAACTGAATTAATTTGACAACAGAAATCATAGAAAAATTTTAAAACACCAAAAATGAATAAATATTGAATTCGATAAGGTGACTCAGAAACACACTGTCAAAATCTCAATTAATTTCTTAACGAAACATGGAGATGTTGTAGCAACAGATTATTTTCAAATACTTGTAGATTGATGTGACAAACTTACCACTGAGGAAAGAGACTTCAACTTTTGTTAAAAGATTCTTTAATAAAATCCGTTTGACCCAGATTATTTCACTGTTCGCTTCAAAGCCTCTCATCCCTTCCCCCAGGCTTGAAATTACGGACACCGCATTAGAAATGTACAATTTAAAGTATTACTTGAAAAACTACATAAAAGAGAGAGAGAGTATGGCTTTTCCTCTATTAATATATGTATTTAAAATAAATTAGCAAAACCATGATACAGTTTCCTAACCCCAACCACTGGACAGTCATCGACAATTTCTATTTCATATGAACGTTTATGACCTCCAAATATGTCATCAATGGTCTTTACTTTATGGTTATTACTTTATCAATGGTTTTTTCTTTTTTTAATACTTCGGTACTGTACATTCTCCAGTGGGAAAAAAACATTCAGACAGTCCCCCAGCCCCAACACTGGACTTATTTTGACAATTCTTATTTCATATGAAAGCCTATGGCCCCCTATATATGCCATGAATGGACCCCTGGTTCCCTCCATTTTCGAAATATATCGCAAAATATAACTTTGGCAGAGCTCTACAATAACCAATTTGTCAATTAATTTCTCTACGTGGCAAGCACAGCTACAGGGTATTAATATTACTGGCTAAAAGATGGTCGTCGAAGGCGGCTTGCATATTTTTAATATACAGGTTGTTCAGAAAGGTCGTTACGAACGCCAAGGGTAGGTCACACATGTAGAAAAAAGTCATTATTGTTATAGAACATCGGGCCGAAAACGCAGAGGGAGACCGCTACAGTAGGTCAATGAATGGACCTTATGCATGTGACGTCACATCCTCCGACACGTGACCTGCCGGAGGCAGCCATTGGTCAGTCTTAAACAGCTGACTCGGAACTGCTTTTAATTCTGAGTCGCTTATAGGACGATCGTTTTGTTTATTCTTCCACAGCTGTTTTTCTATACGCTCGAACCCAAAGGGTGCATAAGGTCCATTAAGTAAAGAAAAAAGTTTATATCACATAAAGTGTACAATACAGATTTAAGGTAATACAAAGTTGCAAGAGCATAGCAACCCAAATGTTTGACTAAGAACATGTGAAGACTGTATCGCTTTAAACGGCTTGGATTTTGAATATTTAGCTTAAGTTCTCTAAAGATTTGTTATTAATACGACGTTCTACTTACCATTATGGTATCTGTCATGCGTACATCTAGTAAAGTTGTTTTTTTTATGAAACTGCGTTGTTATGATAATGTAAATTTATATTCTATTCAATCTGAGTCGAAAATTTTATCTGGTGTGTCCTTTTATTCTACTTAATTCACTGGCAAAGAGCACCCTGTAGCAGTCCCTTTTTGAGTTTCTTACCCCAAGTTCTACTTCAAAAACTGCTTGGTTTTTATATGCCTGATCTACCCTTAAAGTTTGTAAACGACCTTTCTGAACACACTGTATTTTCTGTCTTAAATATGATCTCAAAATATCAAATGTAATTGCTTTCAGAATTTATATTTTTGTCATCGTAGATAATTTTGAATAACTTATAAATTGAAAACAAAAACCAGTTTTCTTAATGAAGCGCATCCTAACCGAAAGTTATTCATTACTTTCACCATTATGGTAATGGTTGATAATGGAAACAATTTTCACGTTTCAATCGCATTTAAACATAACCCAAAAATCTAAACACCATATTTATTAAATGATATTGAAAATAAACCCTTTTTACAGATGAACAAAGTTGCATCTTCTGAAAAAATATTTATGAAACCCATTTCAGAATAATCAGGCCTTTATCGTTTTTCTGAAGG
>BGPR01050078.1:0-11144 GCA_013235015.1 Araneus ventricosus
ATGCGTGAGAACTATTGTCGAGATGTTCCAGATGCCTGTTCGAATTATTCATACTTATTTCAATAAATAAAATATGAAGGATTTCTTTAATTAGTTAATATCTTCTCAAAGGTCATGTCAACAGATTTTGAACTCTTTAAATTTAGTGGTTGGTCATATTATAATGTGCGGTGTCTGGAACTCGATTGTAAAAAATCTGTACAACCAGATGTAACAAAATTTGGTCAACATACATAGGAATTCGATTATTTAAAAAAAGTAGTCAAAATACAAGCATTTGATTTTACCAATTAGTCTAAACAATTAGAAAAAAATCACAATTTTCATTTAACAAAAGATATCATTTTAGTATTCTTATTAATACATGTGGTCTAAAGGGATTAACTCACACATCTTACAAAAAATGATAAAGATTGCTTTTTTAAAGTATATTGATTGCATGCTCTTTGGCATTCAACATTAATTTGTATGACTTGCAGCTTTATGCGGTCCTTCAAAGTGGCTAGATTTTAAAGATTTCTTTTTCAACAACATTTTTCACTTGATACTCTAACAAAATTCAAAGGAAGTTTGATCCCAGTGGTCAAATAAGAGGAAATGCACATGCAATTATTTGTTAGGCCGTAAAATGCTTCTGTTCAACTTGCTCCAGGTAATCCAATGAGGGAACGAGCAACATTTTATATGAATACAACGCTCAAGTTGTGGAGGAATACAAGTTGTGGAAAAATAATATTTAGAATTATTCTTCGATATCTTTGTACAATAACGGAGCGAGTGACTAGTTTATAACAACCTCAGCTTGTGCATTCTGAATAATCGCAGATCGAATTGCAATTGTCCAATTCATTACTCTGAGTGTAAGCTGTATAAACTCTGTGTACCACGAGCCAACGATGGCAAAATAAACTTTATAGTGGAAATTTCGATTTTTGTTATTCTTACGGTTAACTGTCTTGACCAACTGTATTTACAGCAACATATTCCACATTTGCGTAAATAGAAAAACCATTTTATTAATATTATGTGGAGCAAATTTGGTTACATTTGGTACGGCAGATTTTAGACATTGGAGGTATAAGCACTTCGCGTTATTTTATGACAAACCATGCAACTCCAATGAGCAGGCGTTAAGAAATATTGTAGCACACGTAAGCTTCCACACACAATGTATGTGTATGTGTTGAAGGTAATATGGTATGTGCCTGTGCTTTTGTGGCATAAAGCGCAGCGGTGCATTGAAATATCTCTGCAACCATTTCGTGGAGTTTATTTTCGCATTAAAGCGGTATTGGATTAAAATTTCCTTTTTTGTTATTTATTTGCCTAATTCTCAGATGTATAGACTACAACAGAGTCACATTTCCCTTATCGGTGACTTTCGGAAGTTATTTTTTTTCACGGAATCTTTCTTTCCATATTTCCATATTGTCATTAGCCCATTAACAAATTTGGTGGCATCTCAACTGATAGATCGAACTATAGATGGTTCTGAGTAGTGTTAAATAAAAAAGATAATGGCCTGTATATATCGTTCTTCGACTTTAATTTATCAAAATCTCATAACCTTACTTGTGAAATGTTACCTGGGTAATTACCTACGTGGAAACTTAAGGATAATGAACTGACTGAAATATGCAAAGAAAAAAAAGCATCTTTTGCTATCTTCGTTATTTTATTTCAATTCCGTGATGAAATCCACCTGAACTTTTCCCTCAACGAACGGAATTCGATAATAAGGATTTCTTTATTTTTACCATGCGTAGAACTTTGAAGAAATTTAAGAACTAATTACATGTTGTTTCTTTTCTTTTTTTCTTTTGCCTTTTTTTCGTATTCTTATATCGTTGAAGTCAAATTTTTGAATGATGTATTTTCTATATCTTTTCCTTCTTAGGATTAAATTGAAACACTGTATTTTTTCAGTTCGTAATATGAAAGAGAGAAAAATGTAAAAATTCTTTTTCTCGTTCTTGCTTAAATATCAATGATTCTCGTTCTCCATTTTATTATTGTCTCAACTAAGTCTCGACTTTCCTAACAAGCAATATTTTGCGTATTAGTTAAAGCTATCGGAGTTTAGAATATTAATATATCATAGATAATTAAGAGTTCAAATTCAATTAAAATATCTTGAGATATATTTTGATTGGCAGAGAATATTGAAAACGGTAAGTCAAAGTATCTCGGATAACCGTCTCATAAATATTTATTTATGACATTTTAAAATGCGTAATTTATGGATGAGTAATTATAAAGTTTTCCTTATCTTAAATTATAAATTTCTAATTCCAACAATTTAGTACATCCTTTTATTTAACTTAATTTTTTCATGTTTGTAAATTCGGAAATTGATTTTTCTCTCTCTCTTATTGGTGTGCCGGAGCTTTGAAATTTTTTACTCCCAATGACATTCGATGCTATTTTGTATTTCCGACGGCAATACAATTTTTTAAAAAAAATTCATTAGGAGACAGTAATTTTAATTAATATTTGACTGTAAAGTGGACATAAACACAAATTTTAGAAGAGAAATTGTAAGGATTCGAATCATTTGTCATTGTGCCACCGGGACGTCTGTCAATTCGAACCTATTATTTGTAAATAGTTTTTGTGGCTGTCTGGTTTTCGAGTGTCAACATGTTGTATTTCCATACTATTTAAGATTATTTTAATAATAAAATATCAGCAGATACATTGATGGTGTTGGTAATTGTTGTGTTTTAGCAGTCCTTATTTAGTTGGTATATTCTATTAGTTAATTAGGTCCTTTTAGAGTAAGAGGAAACATAACGCGGTGTTAAGGAAACCTGACTGAAATCGTCATGAAAAGGGATCCAAAGGAAGAGATAAAAAATGAATATTTAAGTTTCAGACCCTAAAAATCACTTTCATACAGGAAATAAACTTAGGAATCATTTAAAATGTAACTATAATTTAAATATATTTTAAACAGGATTTATTAGCGGGATTGATATTTCTAATTTTTGATGAATTAAAAAGATAGTCGAATCCGTATTGTTGTTTACCGAATTGTTTTTAAAGGAAAATTTGAATGAAACCAAAATTCGCAAATGCAAATATATTCTTGAATAAAATTCGTTTAATGAACTGCCTTATTTTATAATTCTTAGATAAAGATAGTTGATGCATAAGCCACTTGGAAGACTAGATTCCAATTATTTTAAGAATTCCTCTGGACTCTATTGAAATATATTTTTAATGCTTTCTTAATCATTAAATTCACTGGGTATTTGTGGGGAATTGAGTCTTAATTTTTTATTGTAAAATCGTGGCCATATCATCTCCTGTATTTAAAAAAATTCAAAAGAAATTCCAATCTCTAGTTCGAGTTTAGTTACTGCATTTATAGGCACATGGTTTGCGAGGATAATATAATGACAGGCGGATCAAGCCTAAAGCGTTACCATGATGCGATGTTCGGATATTTGTATTCATCCGAATTGTATTTTAGAAAATTAGCAAATTATCTTCTTTCATGAGTGATTTCTAATAAAAGAAAACGAATGCTTATTCAAGCAGGTCAATTTCCGTCGGGCGACATGAAACCATAATAAAATAACAACGAACGAGAAACAAGCGAAGAAGAACAAATCAACAGAGCAAAAGCCATCCTCCGGTGAAGGGAGAAAAAAAATCACACTGGCGGCCTTGCGCCAAAAGACTGTAGCGTCTGCAGCCCGAACCGCGGCCAACATCATTGGGAGGAAATTTTGTTTTCGTCTTCGAAAGCGTCATTTAGCTGTTGCGCTGGGAGTGATTTTTTTGGCAAGGTTATTGGTTTCTCATGCAAATTGTTTCTACCTTTTATTTACATCCGGATCCGACGTCATATGCTAAAAGCGTTTTGTTGATTGTGATGTCGAGAACGTATGTGTCCTCAAGATCAAATGTTTTTGTTATTCATGAATCAAATTGATCAATCGGTTGGTAAACAATGATGATGAAATGTACGAGGGCAATTCGGAAAGTAACCTCCGAATCGCTGTAAAAAACAAACCAGCACAGAGGGAAAAAAAATTTATTTACATATCAAAGGTACAACTCTCCTCTATTTTTCAACATAGTCTCCCACATTATTCAAGCACTTGTCGTACCGTTTTACCAATTTACCAATTCCCTCTGCATAAAGAGCGGCCGCCTGCGATTTTAACCAATGTGTCACAACGTTTTTAAATTCCTCATCGTCAGCGAAATACTGTCCCCCAAGCCACTTCTTCATTGCAGTGAACAGATGAAAATGAGAAGGAGCCAAGTTCGGGATGTAGGGAGGATGTTGAAACACATCCCATTTGAATTTGCGCAAAACCTCTCCTGTTCTTGCAGCAGTGTGAGGGCGCACGTTATCGTGCAGAAGCACAACCCCAGAACTCAGTAGGCCGCGACGTTTGTTCTGGATGGCTCTTTTCAGTTTCTTCAATGTGCGACAGTAAACTTCGGAATTGATTGTTGTTCCACGTGTCATGAATTCGATAAGCAAGATTCCTTGAGCATCCCAAAAGACGGTAACCATCAGCTTCCTCGCTGACAAAGTTTGACGGGCTTTCCTCAGGCGGGTTGGAGAACCGGTATGACCCCATGCCATAGGCTGTTGTTTTGTCTCCGCATTGACATGCGCTACCCAAGTTTCGTCACCAGTCACTATTCTATTCAAAACGTCCTCCCCATCCGTGTGGTACCGGTAAAGAAATTCTAAGGCAGCGCCCATTCAACTGGTTTTGTGGATCTCCGTAAGCATTTTTGGTACCCATCGAGCACAGAACTTCCGGTAGCCTAATTTTCCCGTTACTGTCTCATACAAAACTGTCCGAGAAATGTATGGAAGGTGTTCCGCAAGTTGGGAGATAGTGAAATTACGGAGAAAACAAATTTTTTCATCGATTTCTTTCATGAGATCAGCACTCACTACAGACGGCCTTCCACTCCGTGATTCGTCATGGATGTTTGTTCTTGGAACTTTTGTCATGTTTCTGCCTTCAGCGATTCGTGAGAAAATAGCCTCATATACAGAAATCGATAGATGCACTTATTTACTCTCCAATTTTAATAGTGTAGATAATTCCTTTTAAATAAATATATTTTTTTTCGTGATACATTATTAAAAAATACATCTACAATCTCCTTATTGCTGCGGTCAAAAATTGATAATTACATGTAACTAGAGAACAGGGCCCCCTATTTTAATATGCTGACGCTTTCCGACATACTTTCCTAAGTAGTTTTGGCTTAATTTATGTTTCAACCCTCCCCTTAACACTTTTTGCGTTGAATTTTTGAGCATCCTATATGTATCTTAACTCTCTGTCGCAATAATTCAAATACTAATGCAGGATTGACATCTACCCGATGTCGAGTTTTGGATGAAATAGCTAAATACTGAATAGGCAAGGATGTGACACAGAAAAGACATTTTAACCACAACTCCAAACACAACGTTACATTGAGAAGTTTCAAATACATTTGCAAAAGTGAAAACAAAATAATAACAGCTGACGTCAGTTCTGATTGGTTGTTGAGGTGATGCCATTCGCAAAACTGTATACGGAAGAATTATACAAATGCCAACTTCTTAATTTTGTGTATACTTATTTCCAATGGTGTCTTAGATTTTTTATTTCATAAAAGCGCGCAATCTGCAAATTATTATATATTTAAATCGGAATTAATACTAAAAGAAAAAGGTTAATTATATCACTTTTTTGTTTTCAGAGTGATAGAGACAGAACATTTACTTACTTACTTTACAACTTAAGCTTATTTAATTAAGGAATTTATTAAAATTTTTTTTACTTATTAGTCCAGTTACTTTTACAGAGCCGTATTGGAAATGGTGGTGAATGTAACAATTAACTGTTACAAGAAATAATCTGCGAAGAATTCAATGAAGTTTGGGAAAGAGAAAAATAAATAAATAAACGCTGTATGACAAACATTTAGATATCCTGATGTATATGGAATAACAGATTTTAAAGATCTCCCATATTTGAAGAATTGATTTTTTTATCAAATCAAAAAAGTTTCAAATTGATTTTTTCAAAATAAATAAAGATCAAATTTTCCAGTTACTCTCTGTTAAGATAATCTTTAGATTTATTTAGGTGAAAATATTTCGTGTTGACGCAGTCAAAATTTATTGAAATGCAATCGCAATTCTTCTCTGGATGCGGACTGATGAATCAAAAAGTCATAAACCTCCAAAGTAACAAATATATGTTTTGCCAAGTTAAGAAATACATTAAAATTTTTTTTACCCACATGCTGAATGAATTCTTTAATTCGTCTTTCCGATTCTATGTTTTCAATATCTCAATGTTTTTCTCAATCTTCTCTAATTTTTGTTTAAATTTTAAGTAAGAAATTTATTTTATTGCTGTTAATATTTTTATCAATCAAAGCATTTAAGTTATCTCCTCCAATGTTTTCACCTGTTCCTTTTAGCCCGCCACAAGAGGGCGATATCATCGACAATGTATTTTTATTTTAGTAATTCGCAGCCTTAAGTGATATGGTGCGACCTCGTGCTGTGGAATTGAAGATATTTTTGACGCAAGTTGGTAAATCTGGCACGCCAGTCTCGCTCGAAAAGCTAAGTTACACTTGATTTATTGTTTCATGTAATTTCGTTTCATAAAAGTTCAATATCTGTCCTTCCCATTGTTTACATAACATTCAACAAATATTTTAAAAGAATATAAAGAATTAAAACCAAATTTTACCTTTTCCTTTAATTTCACGGGCCAGATAGCTCGTACACATGCAGCAACTCTGAGTTTTTCTTGATATTAGCTTGTCATGACAAAATTGTTACTGCAACATTGCAGCAAACTTCCTGCAAAGTAACAAAGCATAATCGACCAATCCACTTGCCAAACAAGTTTGCTGTGAAGTTGTTATGAGAAACTTCACACCACAATTGCAAAACAAATTTGCTGCAAAGTTGATAAATAAATCATGCCACGACCTAGATACAGTTCTATATATCTGGTTTTGATCTTTGTCTCTGTTTTAAAAACATCCGATTTTTAATAGCTTCTCCTAGACCGTCCTTCATTTTATTAATTCAGTAAGTCAATGTTAATTTGTGCAAAACTATCTATGTCTTTTTATAAAAAAAATTGAAAAATTGTCCATCTTTTCACTATATATAGAATTGGCACTTTAAAGAAAATATATATCGCCTTTTTCTTAATGTTGAAATTTAAACGTTCATAAACAAAGTTAAACTTAAAAAACTGTCAATGTTTGTTGAAAAATAATAACTTATATATTAAAAGTAATTACTTTTGAACCCTAATTTCATAATTTTTTTCTAATAGCAAAGCGTAGTTATTATCTCTCTTTGACTTCAAATCATATTCTGAACCCAAAATTTAAAAATTAATGAAATCAAGAAGGCAGTTTAAAATAAAACGTGTAGATGCAAGATTTATTAGCGCAATATATCTTCCGTAATCGAAGTCCATCTGGCTTAGTGGCTACGGCGGCGGATTTAGGAAGCGGGTTGCCGGGGGTTCGAATCTGAGAATAATCTGTGTACTCTGTTTTTGCTATAGTTTGCCATGTGTTTGACGCAACAAGCTTTCTGCAAGTTCGACGCGTAGACACTAACTCTTTTGCGTTAACTTGTTTCAAGCTTGCACTCTTGCCGTGTCAAACTTGCTGCAAGCTTGCAGATATTCAGAGCAAGATTGCTGCAACTTTCCTGCAAACTAAAATTGCTATCTGAGGGACTTCCATATCATAAATTCAAAAAAGAACCTTAAAATCTTGAAGATGACTTATTTAAAAAAACACCAAAATTTCCAATGTTTGAAATTTTCTAAACAGTATTGAAATCCTTTCTTTGCTCTAAAGTTTTTTTACTTTTACCACTAAAAGTAATAAATAATTCTGATGAAATTCAATAAGATTAAATTCGATCGACTCTCATTGTTTTTCATATTTTTACTCTCGCCTATATCTACTACTCATAAAATACAGCGGCTTTCATAGCCATACTTCAGACGGCTAACTTAGCTTTTATTATTCATGTTTTTTCCCTCAGCACTCAGTCTGAGTGCTGAGAGAAACACATTAACACTTGAACATTATTAGTAATAATTCAATCTTTTTAACTTTTAGCTTCGTATATTGCAGTTTACACAGGTTCTGATAATTCATCCAAATAATCAAATTTCAATAATAAAAATCCAAACTAAAAATAAAACATCTACCCGAGTTTGTAAAGTTCCTGCGAGATTGTTTTTAAAATTTAAATAAAAAATTTTTCGTTTTAAAATTGTGGTAACAATTACTTTATAAACAAATCTGTATATTTGGCCTCAAATATTTAAATTTGAAATGTCTCTAATCGCGTAACAAACTTATAGACAGACAAACGCCAAATGCTGGAGTTAAAACGTATACATCGCTTCGTTCGGTCAATAATAATCCAATGTTTTAACTTGTAGCTTCGTATATTGTAGCTTTCAGGTTCTGATAATTCATCCCCATATCAAATGGCAATATTAATTTGTTTCTACCAGCCTGGATATAAAATATCCAAGCTTTAAATAAAATACCTGGTGATCATTTTTAAAATCTGTGAATTGATATTTTAAAAATTTTAAATAAAAGACTTTTGCATTGAAATAGTGGTAGCAATTTTATAAACACATCTGAATATTTGGTCTTTAATATTTGAAACTGAAATGTCTCTACAATATTCGAAATCATTTGCACCATGCATAATTCTTCATTCAGGTCAAGTAAAAATCAAGTGTCAAGATAGGTTATATAATACATTTAAGTGTTCTATCGGAAATTATCTGAAACTTTAAGCTCCTTCAATGAGACATAAGAACCTCTTGAATATTTTCATCCATTTTCTCCGTGACTTTTGAAACAACATTTTACTCATCTAGACGTATGTAACAACACTGAGTGTATTATGAATCAACGACGAAGTGCACATAGAAAATTTCTATTTAATCCTTTTTACACCATTTAAAGGCTTGTAAAATATTTTACTGTCCTTTTCTAAGCATTTACAATGAAGTTAATTGAATTGCTGTTTTTAAATAGCGATAAATGTGTTTCCAAATGCACACCAAAATGACAATTGAACAAACTTCATTGTAAATGCTTTGCAAAGGACAGTAAAATATTTTACAAGTCTTTACATGGTGTGTAAAGGATTAAATACCAATAAATAACCGAAAACACATATAGCCTTAAAGAACTCATCTTCAAGAGGGATATCCATGCTTTGGAAAAACTAAATAAATGAAACCGGAATAAGGACATTAACAATTTTTAACTTTGGGACTGTATTTCCACCTTTGAAAAATTCCTTTTATAGTTATGTTTGTTTCAGAGTTAAAAAGCAGTCACTGATAGGACCAGTAATAATTATTGAATGCACTATAGTTACAAGAAATATAAAGTATATTTTATGTTTATGAATAAGAACCCTTTTTTAAAAAAATTATCACGAATATTTGTTTCTTCTGTTTCCCTTAGTATTTAAACAGATTGCATTGAATAAGAAAAACGCTAAGTGATAATTTCAGAGAGAAATGATAGAATTATCTTGAAAGCATGTATTTTTGATTTTTTCTTATTTGCTTACTTTCCATTCTGAGAGTTAAATTATCATGGAAAATGGTGGGAAAAGTAATAGAAACGTGAAATAAACTCTTTAAAAGAATTACCAAGTAATCAAGTTCAACCATTGTGCAAAGCTGAGCCATGAATCGGGAGAAAATAGCAACCCTTTTCCCTTTGAATTTATAGGTACCAGAGCTGCATTGAGCCCAGCTCTGGTTAGCTCGAGGCCAACTGAAAAAGAAAGATGTTCTCTTCTTTTCTCTCTCCAACCAAAAGTTTGTCTTCGCTCCTCGTAATTTTTCCTTCGCTTTCTCTCATGAGTTGTTTATGGTTTTTGTTTCGCTTAATGCTGCATCAACAGAAGCATATCTGGTTTATTGAATATTCTTTTTTTTGTGTTTGAAGTTACTTTTAAAAAAGAGTATGCAGCTAAATTTCTAAATTATAATTCAAATATGATATCTTAAAAATTTTTATAAGGAGAGACAGATCTCATTATGATTAGAGATAAGAAAAATTAACGTTTCAGATCTTCAACACATCATATTTTCGCAGCTTTTACTGAGCGAAAAATTGAATATAAAAATACAAATCGCGTTCTGCTGTGTCAGAACATTCGTCGAACGTCTTCAACAGGTAAAACCCAGTACCAGGTGTGTAGTGGAGCTGGAACGCCGTCCCGGCACTAATTTGTTTTTCGAGAAAAACAAATAAATAAATAAAAATAAATACTCCTTAAAACAGTGCGATTTTTTCACCCAGGTTAGAGCTTTCCGGTATTACTTATTTTTCGACTACTACACTGTCCAGCACCAGCGAAACGTTTTCCAGCGTTGTTTGCTTCTGCGCTGACGAGCCGACATTAAAGATTGATTCGGAATATCTTAAGTCTGAAGTTATAATAACAATAAACTAACTAAGTCCGCTATGTTATAATAACAATAAACTAACTAAGTCCGCTATGTTATAATAACAATAAACTAACTAAGTCCGCTATGTTATAATAACAATAAACTAACTAAGTCCGCTATATTATAATAACAATAATTATTATTATTTCGTTTCTGACGAACTATATTTTAATACTTCTACATAACGTTTTGTACATATATGTAAATTTTATCTTAATTATAAATATGATTTTTTTCATTTGATATATTTTTATTACTATTTTTGCGAACAGGCTGAATTTAAAACCAGAAACTATGATGTTGTTAGAAATCCGCTATGTTTTTAAAAATGAAACAGGGTTCAATTAACTACTACGAGGCCATTGAGCTAAAACGTTTTCATATATATTCAAGACAATGGATCATAAATAAATACAGCATTACTATTTACAGAATGTGTATCAATTACTTCTCTAAATGTTGACAGGAATAACTTTTATCTTTTAATCCGCCATCATCAATCTTCCCGAATCCAATATCGTTGAGTTGTTTTTCTCATGATTGGTGAGTGAGCTCAGTCGCGTGTGCGCCAAGAAATCTATGCGTGAGAACTATTGTCGAGATGTTCCAGATGCCTGTTCGAAT
>BGPR01050079.1:0-11144 GCA_013235015.1 Araneus ventricosus
ACATTTAGTGTCTATATATTCACCCCACTACAACTGATAGAGTGCATGAAAGTCAAGATTATTTTGGTCATTTACCAAATAAAATTAATCATTCAGTGCAATAACTATTCCCCTCCCCTTGTTTAGTATGACACAAATGACTGGGGAAAAAAACATGAGTGAAATTTTGCAACTACAGGTAATAAAATAAGAAAAATAAAATAAAAACCCAAAAGGCTTCAAATACATACCAGTCTTTTTGAATAACAGGGTTCCAAGATGAAGCCACAAATTCCACAGTTTCTCAGTGCCTCCAAGCTCATTAACTTTCAATTTCTGAATTATGTTGTTCAGACATAATAAAGCTGTGCATCGAACTGTATTTATCCTGTTAAAAGTTTAAATAAAACACTTTAAGGTTTATTCATTAAAAGTCAAGAGATTTCAATAAGTTGAATAAAACAATACTATATAATACAGTGAGTAATCGCATTATTAGTACAAATTCAATTTGAGTTAACATACAGGGTATTCCAAAAGGTTATTTATGAACTTTAAAGGTAGGTAAAGCATACAAAAAGAAATCATTTTTGCGACAGAACTTGGAAACACAAACGAGAAGAGGGTCAGGCCACTTTCAGTACAAAAATTGTCTGTTATTGTTATAAGGCGATTATTCACCTAATTTGAATTTTCTTCAACCTTAAAAGAGTTAAGAGAAAATGAAAATCTCCCCCCCCCCCCCCACCACCACCATTTCTACCCTCTTCAAGCTGGATGGCCCATCTAAGAATTTGGCCGAGATTTCCATTCTCACTACAACATATACCTCGTCGGTTCAAATACAATAAAAATTACTCGGCTTATAACTTGATCGGATAAGTCGCGTTATGAGAACCATTGCAATAGGTAATATTCCTATAAGGAATCTATATTTAACTAGATTATACATATTTGCAAATTGCAAGAATCATGTAAACATAACATATTAAATGCAAATATATTATGTATTTCTGAGAACTAGAACAATCCAGTATTGCAATGGGGATGGAGAAAACAGGAGTAGAGTTTTTATAGAAAAAATATACTTTTAAAACACATCTCAAAGTAAGGAAATTTTAAATGATAGGCAATTTTAAAATTGAAACTGAATTTTTTGTTTTTCTGTTTAGGTCACTTGATTGTACTGAAAATATTATGTATGATTACATGTACAGTGTACTTTACATACTTTTCTTAATTAGACACTTTTAATGTCAGACAATATTGCTATTTTGTTTAACATTAAAGAATATTTCCAATAACAGCAAATAATTAATATTAATAAATGAAGACACTGACATAGCTATTGTCTAAATGGGTGAAAGAAAAAAATAATAATTAGGAAGAATTTGTATTAGAAGTAAGCACAAACTGCTTTTTTACCTTTTTAAGCAATCTTTTGTTTTAGAATGAGACTGCAAAATCTGTATTATTTCATCTGATGGATATAAAATTTGTTGAGCAACTTTTTCACAGATATTTCCATTGACTATGATTTGTTGCACTTCGGGAGGAAATGCCAGACCAAGCTAAAATAAACAAATATAAACATGAAATCACATGCCACTTGTTTTAGTTTTTGCTTCTTCACAATAAATTGAATCATGCACTTTCTTCGAAGCTGCTCATTAAAATAATAATGCTACCTCATTAGCAGAAACACCTTCATCAATCTCCATGCCTCCTGTATCTAATAATTCATCTGAATCAGTACTCGAAACATCCTCCCATTCTTCATCATCTACAAAAATAATAAATTATAAAGAAGATTCTAATTAAAATTAACAACTAAATAAATTTTAAATTTATACTCTGACATAAAACCCTTCAGGCTTCTCCATGATTTTGATAAAAAGCTACAAAGAATTCTACATTTTTCCCCCTACAAAATCCTACTCCTGTTTTTCATCAAAACAGTTGAAAATTTTACATGCTATTCTCAGCCTTAAGATTTTGACATAGAAATAAAAAAATCTCAAATTCTTAATTTCAAGTTAAACTGGTGAAATCTGAGAAAATTCCAAGAAACCTTGATCCAGAACATACATTGGATTATTACAATTTTATTATAAAATTTAATACATCATGATTAAAAGAAATTTGTGAGATTTTTTTTTTTTTGTTTCACAATTAAAATTTTATCTTCTAAATTTGTAAAACTTTTTCTTATGGTTTTTTTAAAGTATAACTTTAAATTCTACATTTAATATAACTGATAAATATGTAATAGTTCTTACCTTCATCTTCAAAGAGATTACCCAATATTTCAAGAGAAGCTTGTTTCGCAGAAAGAAGGTGAACAACACTTTCTTGAATTTTATTTACAGCCACAAACTACAAAGAGGTTAACACTCATTAAACATATTATATATAATTATTATCTAATGTTATTATTCTATATAATTTTGACAATTTACTTAGTGGTGTTTTAAACCATTTTGAATTAATTTTAATTTGATATTATTGTACTGAATCCATTCAGTTTTTGTCTTTTTTTAAATTTTGATAATGTAGTGTTAAGGGAAAGACAATCAGATAAGAACTAATATTTGGTATGGAAAACACTATACAGGGTGAAACAAAAGTCTTGCCCTGATTATAAAAATTCATTACAAAATAACAATTAATACAATAATTTAACTTTTGTATCATTGGATAGGTCAGTTTTAGTAGTTTTTTTATGCAATAGATGACACGAGTGCTCCTTCAAGAGTGACTCCGGGGAACATTTGTAAGGAAGACATCATTTTCGGGCAAAATGGCATCGATTGAACAGAAAGCCCAATGTGTGCTTTGGTTCACGAAACGAAATTGCCCCTTAATGTTCAACGTGCATTTTAACACTGTTATGGGCGCAACTCTCCTGATACAAAATCAATAAAGCAATGGTATGATAAGTTTAAAGAAACAGGCAGCGTTACTGACCTTCCCAGAAGTCGCAGACCTAGTGTGAGTGAAGCAACGGTTGAACTCATTCGGCAATCGTTTCAATGGAGTCCTACTAAATCAACTAGTCAAGCATCACATGAACTTCAAATACCACAAACAAGTTTGGTAAGAATTCTTCATAAAAGACTTAGGTTGCATGCTTATAAAGTTCAAATCGTTCAGGACTTGCAACCAAATGATTGCCCGAGACGTGCAGAATTCACAATTGAGATTCTGAATAGAATATATGTCAAAAACGATAACTTAAATAGCATTTGTTTTTCTGATGAATCCACCTTTCATGTAAGTGGAATGGTAATTAGGCATAATGTCCGTATATGGGGATCAGACAATCCACATGCTTCTACACAGTTATAGCGAGATAGCCCTAAAGTTAATATTTGGTGCTGCCTCATGCATAACAAGGTTATTGGGTCGTTTTTCTTCATGGAAAAAAGCATTACCACTAACATTTATTTAGACTTATTGCAATTGTTCATTGCACTGCAGCTAGAAGAATTTCAACCATGGATAATGTTTCAGCAAGATGGAGCTCCCCTACACTGGGGTTGCTTAGTACGTGATTTCCTAGACAAAACATTTCCAGATTGGTGGGTTGGAAGGGATGGACCAACACCCTGGCCTCCATGCTCTCCAGATATTACTTCTCTTTTTCTTTTGGGGCCATATCAAGGACAGAGTCTTTGTCACACCAACTGCCGACATCAAAGAACTGAGGGCTAGAATACAAGCTGCTGTGTGTACTGTAACAGAAGACATGTTAAAGAACTTGGCGGGAACTGGAAAACCGCTTAGATATTCTCCGAGCTACCAGGGGGGAACACGTTGAAATTTACTGAGGTAAATGGTCTTATAAAAAATTTATAACAGTACTTACATTGTATCCACGCAAACATATGTCTAATTATAATAATTTGAGCACAATAAATATTTATAATCAGGGCAGGACTTTTGGTTCACCCTGTATAATATTTCATGAGAGTTTTCCCACTTATAAAGTATTTTTGGACTTTTCCAATTGCTTTCACACTTTTTTTAAATCCATTTTTTTATCTTTTAAACCCAGACTGACTTAATTTTCCCACTGCATAAATAATTTGCTGCATAAGTACATTGATGTGTTCATATAATTTCTCTTTTTTTCTTATTTCTCTGTGTTAGTTTTTTTTTTATTTTTGTGTGCAAGTTTATTCTTATTTCATTTTTACAAAATTTACTTTTATATCTTCATCCACATATGAATATTGCTTTCGCCACGTTTCACTCCATAATTATATTATATAAGAGATGACATTCTCTGCAAGAGGGGATCATTGTTTCTATAAACTTTTTTATCATTTCTTCTAAACTATCACTAGTTATTTAAAACAAAAAAGGATAGCTAAGTGAAATGGGAGGGACATTTATTTAAGAGTGTAGTGACAGATTTATGAGTTTCTGACAAGAGAAGAGATTCTTAAATGATTTAAAGCTGCAATTCCGAGTACCTGACAAATCTGTCTTTGGCAAAAATAAATAAATAAATAAAAAACACCAGCTTATGAATGCATCAGAAATAACAATTCAACTACAGTGTTAGCTTAAAAATAATTTGTCATATATATATTTATACATTCACATCAGTTCACCTGTCTCACATCAAAATAAATTAAATGTCTTTGTGAGGCTACACAAAAGTGCTGTCATTTTATACAATGTAAACAACAGATTATCTTTGCAATGCAAGTTCCAAAGTAAAAGACAAAGCAAATATTTATTTTAATTTAGAAAATATCTCAAAATCTACAGTAATACTGAGATAACAAACTTGCTTACACAGTAAGAAATTCTATTTGATAACGAAATTAACAACAGAACAGTGAGAAATTGACAATATCAAAAAAACAAGAATTACTTGAAATTGAATCATAAAACATTAAGTATATTTTATGACAAGTTATAATACCTTTCATACCACTATTTCATATGTCATTTTAAATAATTTAGAGTAAATGGAAACAAGGAAAACTATATAAAACATATTTCTCGTACCATAAGCAAAATCATCTGTATTTTTAAGTCAATATTGACTTACCAAATTCACTAACATTTGAAGAACAATAAACTGAAATAATTTATGCCTAAATAATAAATTCAAACCTTATCTTCCAAGTCATTCTCTTCACCGGCACCATTAATCTTTTTATCCTGTGAAAATAATAAAATGTGTTTATGCACCACATTTCAATCATTTTGATGAAAAAATTGAAGTCCTTTAGAATGATCCAATAACAGTTAATTTGAAAACATTGCAATAATTATCAAAACCATGACAAATATTTTACCTTGTGGTTCACAGCCAACTTGGATAGCACTCCTAAAAGAGGTTCCACTGGATCATCAAGAGTTGAAGATATGATTCCCAAAACTAAGGGTACGGTGTCACTCATGGAGCTGTCACGTTGACTAGAGGATACATTTAACTTAATTCCTAAAAAATAATGTAATATAATTAACACTTAAATTACTTTCAAATTTGAGATGTGAATAATAAACACTATACTCAAGACTTAAGATATCAAGGCAAGCCTGGAACTCCCAACTTTTACATCTTTTTTACATTCCATATTTTTAAAGATGCCATACAAGGCATCCACAAACCAACACAAACTTGAAAGATGTTTTGTGCATGTGATAACATAAACTTAGACCTTGTTTATTTGGCCCAGGCTAGCATTTGGACACCATTCATGAACTACTAACTTGAGGGAAGTCATTTACTATAGCAAAATGGATAAAATTGGTACAATGCATACACAAGAGTCCCAAAAAGTGGAGCAAACATTTATTTCTTAAAATACTGCGCCTAGACATATACTACAAATTACGAAGTTTCCTCAAATAAGGCGGAAATTTGTATGAAAACATTTTTTGCTTTTATGGAGGTTAATAAAAATTTTAATAAATTAAATTTTTATATGGCCCCTATAGAGTTCCCCTTACATACTAAGTTTCACAATTCTATTTGTAAAATTTGCAGAGATATATTTATTTCTAAATAAAAAGGGGATTCTCACAAATTTAAATGGAGATGTTTCTTGCAGAAATGCAGATTTATTCAACAAAGAAAAACTGCAAAATGGAAATATTTGTCTAGTAGTACATAGTTCAATTGTCATGACTTGAAAATAATTTACTAATCACGCATACTGTTACTCAGTTTCATTGGTTGATAGTTGCAACTATCGACTATAAAGAAGGGAAGGAAAACCTGAGAAAGTAAAAATCGAAAGCATCACAGAAAAGTACCCTAATACTGAAGCTAAATGTTAAATTATATGCTCTCAGTGTTGTGCATATCATTAAGCTTCACCTAGAGGCAGTGGTGGCTCATCCTTTTAGGGTTGCAGTATTGCAAAACCCATTAAAATTATTTTAAAAATTTGTATTTTTGTTACTATTCTTATTTGCTTACTTTTTCACTCTGAGAGTTCTATGATCAACAAAAATGGAAAAGCAATAAAAACGAGAAATGAAGGCTGAAAATGAATCAACAAGCAATACAGATATAGGATGGAGCTGTACACCAAATAGCTTTGGAAAATCTTCTACTACCTTAGTCTGACCAGCATGAATGAAAAATATTAGAAATTTAACATGAATATGCCACTTTTTATACTCAAATAGCACTTTAACAGCAATTAATGTGTTTTTTCATAGAAATTACATGAGTATTGATAAAGAAAATATTGTTTTTCTTTCTGATCCCAAGGAAATACCATCATGAAATTTGGCAAAAATGTTGCTAAAATTATGTCAAATAAAATCTTTTTTTCTAAAAAATTAAAAATTTTGATTTTGAGTTTTTTAAATGTTTTAATTTTTAATTAATTTGGTCATGTTTTAAATTTTATGAAACACCATACAAAACTGAACAAAGTGACACAAATTTGAGCTTTCTAGGTCAAATAGTTCCCAAGTTGCAGCTGTTTAAAGATTATAAAATTTTTAAAATTCATAAAATTTTCAAATTTTAAAGATCCATAACTAAATAAAAAAAAAAGTTCAAGAAATCTGAAAATTTGTATTTTTTATCTAATGTACTAGTACTACATCGGAGCCAAAAATAAACAAAATCCAAAGGCATGAAGCTTTGGCTATTGGTTGATTTCATATGAAACTAATTAACCTTTTTCAATTCCTGATTCCACCTTTTTAATAATGTATTGAAATAGGTGTATTATCCCTGAATCGCACATTGAATTACTCGATTAAAGAGGTATGAAAAAGTAATTTAAGCCAATAAATTTGCCTTCTAATATTTCTTCCTATCCTTATCAAATAATCAACTTTGTATGTGTATAGATGAGTATAAGTACAACATTTTAGTCATTGACATTTTTACACCATTAGGTGTGTTATGACTGAAGACGATCTTTAATCTATAAACTATTTATTTTACATTTATGTACAGGAATTATATCAAAACGTAAACATGGATGAAATTCTACACCAATTCTTCTCCGTTGCCAGTATCGCTAGCTGAATAACAAGTTACATAAATGTAAAATAAATAGTTTATAGATTAAAGATCGTCTTCAGTCATAACAAATTGGCGTCCGTGACAGGACAGAATTCTGCGTTCGAAGAATTCAGAACTATAAAATGTGCAGGTACGAATAATTTAAATTACTGCTTATGAGTTACGATATGAAGTTTACGAAAGTGATTTAAGTTTCAGAAAGTATATTCACTTTATTTCTTCTTTATAAACAGACATTAAGAATTTATTGTGAATCATTTTAAGAAACTGTTTTAAGTTTCATGTGAATATGGATGCTTTGAAAACAAAACGAAAGTCGTTAAGAACTTCGTTTACGGCTACGGCGAACAAGTTGAAGGAATGTTTGGCGAAGAAAGAAGACGCCAAGGATGGCGATAAGCTGCGCGCATTGAACTCTCAGTTAGAAGATAAATTCTTATTTCCGAGCATCCAGTGTTCTCCCACCATAAAAATCTTAGGACATCTCTATCTTCAGTTCTCAAACGTATCTGTAGAAATGCCTGTTTCACATCTGCAATTACACCTATGGCACCAGAACGAAATCTTAATAGTAAAGGCAGTATTTTATGTGTAAGACTTGGGCCCACACTTAAGCATTCATTCAAGGAGGCAAATCCCGGTTTCTTGAACGAAGCGTCGAAAACTGGGCGAACCTTTGTGGTATTGCTTGATGGCTTAATGACGGGTCTGTGAGGTAGGTAATGGACTTCCTTGGCAAGCTGATTTATTGGGACAGCTTCTATAATACCTTCTTCCTCCCACTGTTTAAATACGTTATTGTAGGCTTCAAAGTAATTTTCGTTTATCAAACGCTTAGTTGCTGTGCGAAGTCTGGATTCTGCTGCGTCGTATTTATCATATAGAGCAGGATGTCCAGCTAGCCATGGTAAAGCCACTTCATATCTTTGATCTTCACAGATCCTAATTGTTTCCTTAAAATGGGTCAAAGTTTCTTCTTCAAGAAGGCTTTCATTTATCTTCTCTATGGGATCTGTAATGCCCAAAACTTCCAAGTCCCACATTTTAGGCACGTCCATATTCTGTAAGCTTAATGTGACCAGGTTAACAACTTCCCTTTTCTTCCCCAGTCCTAAAATTGTCCAACCCAGCAAGGTCTCAACTGCAGATACTCCTGAAGATAATACTTCTATTCTGCCAGTCAAAATGCTTCCAAGTATATCAGCTCCCAGAAGAACTCGTATAGGTGGTGAGTCTCTGATACCTCAGAACATGGCCAAGATTCTTCATCGTTATACAGCCAGCTGGGACCCTCCCACCGTTTGCTTTGCAGGAGGTCAGACCAATCACAGCATCGGGTAGCTAGATCAGCAGGGTTGACTTCTCCAGGTACATGTCTCCAGTCATCTATATTGGTCAAATCCCTGATTTCCTTCACTCGATTTCCAACGAATGTATTCCATGGCTCCTTTTTCTTAATCCAGCTTAAAACCACCATTGAATCGCACCAAAAGTAGGTTTTAGAAACAGTTCGTAGGATAGAATCCACCGTTTGTGCTAATCGAGCGCCTAGAGCTGCTCCCAACAATTCAAGTCGTGGGATTGTAGATTTTTTTCATTGGAGCAAGTCGAGCTTTTGCTGCTACGAGTTTGACCGTCACTTGTCCTTTGAATTCACATCGTAGAAAGGCACATGTAGCGTAAGCGTAGGCAGAAGCATCTGTGAAGATGTGCAACGTGAAATCATCGTAATTTTCAGCAAACAATCTTCGAGATATTGAACATTTAGACATGATATGCATGGTTTTCTCCCAAAGTCTATATTTATGTTCAAGTTCTACAGGCAACACCTCGTCCCAGCCTATTTTTCCTCTCCAAGCTTCTTGCATAAGCAATTTTGGTAACAATAAAGCTGGAGCCGTAAAGCCAATTGGATCGTATACACTGTTGATCACAGATAGCAATACCCTTTTTGTAACAGGCTTTTCTTGGGTGCAATCTGTATTTGCTGGTAGCTTGCAAGAGAGTTCGTCGCTGACTACATCCCAACTCAGGCCAAGTACCATTTGCTTATCTTGATCTTCCTTAGAGTCATTAGAAGCCCAACAGTGCAATTCAAATGCGCCTTCTTTCATTATTTCTATGGATTGCGATTTCAGTTGTTCCAGTTCTGTAGCGTCATTAACACTCGTAACTAAATTGTCCACGTAGAATCCTTCTTTTAAATGACCAATTGTCTTCCTGAGGCTCTCTGTCTGGAATTTTTCTCGTTCTAGATGGTAACTTATAGTGGCATTCAGCAGAAAAGGGCTGGAGGAAACGCCGAAGACTACTCGACAATGACGATAAATTCTTATATTTATACCAGTCTATGGTGCCTGATTCGAGAGCTGCTAGATTAATTTCCAGTTTCCCAATAACAACTGAAAATTATCCAAAAGCCATCGAACAGCTGAAATTAAGATTTGGCCGGGAAGACCTCTTGGTGCAAATATATGTTCGCGATCTCCTTTCACTGGTTCTGAAAAATGCTACGACTGGAAAGAATGCCCCTGATTTAGCCACTCTCTACGATATGCTAGAAACAAAATTAAGAGCATTGGAAAGCTTAGGGCGCACAAAAGAAAAATTTGCTGACTTTCTAGAGCCATTGGTGGAGTCATGTTTGCCAGAAAATGTTCTGCGAGCGTGGGAAAGGAGTAGAATTTCAGAAAGTACTGAGGATGCTACAAGTCAGAGATCCCTGGAAAAACTTATGTACTTTTTACGCCATGAAGTCGAATCAGAAGAAATGATACGTTTAGCTCGTGAAGGATTCGGTAAAGATAGGGGAAGTGGTGCTATACGAAAAGATTGTCAGAAATCGGTCCATAAAGATGAACACACTGCGGCTACGTTAATTTCAAGTACAACTGGTGCAAAACTTAATTGTATTTTCTGTGTCCGCCCTCATCTAAGTCAAGACTGTCAAAGGTTATCTGATATGAGTTATGAGGACAGAAAATCGCAAGTTATAAGAAAAAGATGCTGTCTCGTTTGCCTTAAGGTTGGACATTTAGCAAAAAGGTGTCATAGTAGTGTGAGATGCTTAATTTGCAAACGGAGACATTATCCATTACTTTGCCCAGATTTACGCAAGGAAAAGGAAAGTAATTTTTCATCTAAGGACAGAATAGCCGATAATGAGCAGAGATCTACAGAAACACTGCTAACAAATCTTCCCTCTGAACATGAAATATATCTCAAAACTATTATGATCAGACTACGAAATAGAGACAAGGAAGTCTGTGTTCGAGCATTGTTGGATGATGGATCCCAGCGGTCCTATATTGAAAGGAATTTAGCTGCAGAACTATTCCTTTCTCCATCTGGAAGAGAGATATTTTCTCAAGGACTGTTTGGCGCAGGAATTTCCCCTGCTTCTGAGCATAAGAGATATATGGTAAATGTAGAAAGATCAAATCGTAGAAAGAAAATTATCTCTATAATCCTCTGCCGCCTGAAAATCAGTTTCGTATTCGGCAGCAGTGTCAGTATTTTCTAAAAGTAACGACGAAATTTTATTCTGAATCTCATCTAAACGTAAGAATTTATCTTCTAACTGAGAGTTCAATGCGCGCAGCTTATCGCCATCCTTGGCGTCTTCTTTCTTCGCCAAACATTCCTTCAACTT
>BGPR01050081.1:0-11144 GCA_013235015.1 Araneus ventricosus
ATGCGTGAGAACTATTGTCGAGATGTTCCAGATGCCTGTTCGAATTATTCATACTTATTTCAATAAATAAAATATGAAGGATTTCTTTAATTAGTTAATATCTTCTCAAAGGTCATGTCAACAGATTTTGAACTCTTTAAATTTAGTGGTTGGTCATATTATAATGTGCGGTGTCTGGAACTCGATTGTAAAAAATCTGTACAACCAGATGTAACAAAATTTGGTCAACATACATAGGAATTCGATTATTTAAAAAAAGTAGTCAAAATACAAGCATTTGATTTTACCAATTAGTCTAAACAATTAGAAAAAAATCACAATTTTCATTTAACAAAAGATATCATTTTAGTATTCTTATTAATACATGTGGTCTAAAGGGATTAACTCACACATCTTACAAAAAATGATAAAGATTGCTTTTTTAAAGTATATTGATTGCATGCTCTTTGGCATTCAACATTAATTTGTATGACTTGCAGCTTTATGCGGTCCTTCAAAGTGGCTAGATTTTAAAGATTTCTTTTTCAACAACATTTTTCACTTGATACTCTAACAAAATTCAAAGGAAGTTTGATCCCAGTGGTCAAATAAGAGGAAATGCACATGCAATTATTTGTTAGGCCGTAAAATGCTTCTGTTCAACTTGCTCCAGGTAATCCAATGAGGGAACGAGCAACATTTTATATGAATACAACGCTCAAGTTGTGGAGGAATACAAGTTGTGGAAAAATAATATTTAGAATTATTCTTCGATATCTTTGTACAATAACGGAGCGAGTGACTAGTTTATAACAACCTCAGCTTGTGCATTCTGAATAATCGCAGATCGAATTGCAATTGTCCAATTCATTACTCTGAGTGTAAGCTGTATAAACTCTGTGTACCACGAGCCAACGATGGCAAAATAAACTTTATAGTGGAAATTTCGATTTTTGTTATTCTTACGGTTAACTGTCTTGACCAACTGTATTTACAGCAACATATTCCACATTTGCGTAAATAGAAAAACCATTTTATTAATATTATGTGGAGCAAATTTGGTTACATTTGGTACGGCAGATTTTAGACATTGGAGGTATAAGCACTTCGCGTTATTTTATGACAAACCATGCAACTCCAATGAGCAGGCGTTAAGAAATATTGTAGCACACGTAAGCTTCCACACACAATGTATGTGTATGTGTTGAAGGTAATATGGTATGTGCCTGTGCTTTTGTGGCATAAAGCGCAGCGGTGCATTGAAATATCTCTGCAACCATTTCGTGGAGTTTATTTTCGCATTAAAGCGGTATTGGATTAAAATTTCCTTTTTTGTTATTTATTTGCCTAATTCTCAGATGTATAGACTACAACAGAGTCACATTTCCCTTATCGGTGACTTTCGGAAGTTATTTTTTTTCACGGAATCTTTCTTTCCATATTTCCATATTGTCATTAGCCCATTAACAAATTTGGTGGCATCTCAACTGATAGATCGAACTATAGATGGTTCTGAGTAGTGTTAAATAAAAAAGATAATGGCCTGTATATATCGTTCTTCGACTTTAATTTATCAAAATCTCATAACCTTACTTGTGAAATGTTACCTGGGTAATTACCTACGTGGAAACTTAAGGATAATGAACTGACTGAAATATGCAAAGAAAAAAAAGCATCTTTTGCTATCTTCGTTATTTTATTTCAATTCCGTGATGAAATCCACCTGAACTTTTCCCTCAACGAACGGAATTCGATAATAAGGATTTCTTTATTTTTACCATGCGTAGAACTTTGAAGAAATTTAAGAACTAATTACATGTTGTTTCTTTTCTTTTTTTCTTTTGCCTTTTTTTCGTATTCTTATATCGTTGAAGTCAAATTTTTGAATGATGTATTTTCTATATCTTTTCCTTCTTAGGATTAAATTGAAACACTGTATTTTTTCAGTTCGTAATATGAAAGAGAGAAAAATGTAAAAATTCTTTTTCTCGTTCTTGCTTAAATATCAATGATTCTCGTTCTCCATTTTATTATTGTCTCAACTAAGTCTCGACTTTCCTAACAAGCAATATTTTGCGTATTAGTTAAAGCTATCGGAGTTTAGAATATTAATATATCATAGATAATTAAGAGTTCAAATTCAATTAAAATATCTTGAGATATATTTTGATTGGCAGAGAATATTGAAAACGGTAAGTCAAAGTATCTCGGATAACCGTCTCATAAATATTTATTTATGACATTTTAAAATGCGTAATTTATGGATGAGTAATTATAAAGTTTTCCTTATCTTAAATTATAAATTTCTAATTCCAACAATTTAGTACATCCTTTTATTTAACTTAATTTTTTCATGTTTGTAAATTCGGAAATTGATTTTTCTCTCTCTCTTATTGGTGTGCCGGAGCTTTGAAATTTTTTACTCCCAATGACATTCGATGCTATTTTGTATTTCCGACGGCAATACAATTTTTTAAAAAAAATTCATTAGGAGACAGTAATTTTAATTAATATTTGACTGTAAAGTGGACATAAACACAAATTTTAGAAGAGAAATTGTAAGGATTCGAATCATTTGTCATTGTGCCACCGGGACGTCTGTCAATTCGAACCTATTATTTGTAAATAGTTTTTGTGGCTGTCTGGTTTTCGAGTGTCAACATGTTGTATTTCCATACTATTTAAGATTATTTTAATAATAAAATATCAGCAGATACATTGATGGTGTTGGTAATTGTTGTGTTTTAGCAGTCCTTATTTAGTTGGTATATTCTATTAGTTAATTAGGTCCTTTTAGAGTAAGAGGAAACATAACGCGGTGTTAAGGAAACCTGACTGAAATCGTCATGAAAAGGGATCCAAAGGAAGAGATAAAAAATGAATATTTAAGTTTCAGACCCTAAAAATCACTTTCATACAGGAAATAAACTTAGGAATCATTTAAAATGTAACTATAATTTAAATATATTTTAAACAGGATTTATTAGCGGGATTGATATTTCTAATTTTTGATGAATTAAAAAGATAGTCGAATCCGTATTGTTGTTTACCGAATTGTTTTTAAAGGAAAATTTGAATGAAACCAAAATTCGCAAATGCAAATATATTCTTGAATAAAATTCGTTTAATGAACTGCCTTATTTTATAATTCTTAGATAAAGATAGTTGATGCATAAGCCACTTGGAAGACTAGATTCCAATTATTTTAAGAATTCCTCTGGACTCTATTGAAATATATTTTTAATGCTTTCTTAATCATTAAATTCACTGGGTATTTGTGGGGAATTGAGTCTTAATTTTTTATTGTAAAATCGTGGCCATATCATCTCCTGTATTTAAAAAAATTCAAAAGAAATTCCAATCTCTAGTTCGAGTTTAGTTACTGCATTTATAGGCACATGGTTTGCGAGGATAATATAATGACAGGCGGATCAAGCCTAAAGCGTTACCATGATGCGATGTTCGGATATTTGTATTCATCCGAATTGTATTTTAGAAAATTAGCAAATTATCTTCTTTCATGAGTGATTTCTAATAAAAGAAAACGAATGCTTATTCAAGCAGGTCAATTTCCGTCGGGCGACATGAAACCATAATAAAATAACAACGAACGAGAAACAAGCGAAGAAGAACAAATCAACAGAGCAAAAGCCATCCTCCGGTGAAGGGAGAAAAAAAATCACACTGGCGGCCTTGCGCCAAAAGACTGTAGCGTCTGCAGCCCGAACCGCGGCCAACATCATTGGGAGGAAATTTTGTTTTCGTCTTCGAAAGCGTCATTTAGCTGTTGCGCTGGGAGTGATTTTTTTGGCAAGGTTATTGGTTTCTCATGCAAATTGTTTCTACCTTTTATTTACATCCGGATCCGACGTCATATGCTAAAAGCGTTTTGTTGATTGTGATGTCGAGAACGTATGTGTCCTCAAGATCAAATGTTTTTGTTATTCATGAATCAAATTGATCAATCGGTTGGTAAACAATGATGATGAAATGTACGAGGGCAATTCGGAAAGTAACCTCCGAATCGCTGTAAAAAACAAACCAGCACAGAGGGAAAAAAAATTTATTTACATATCAAAGGTACAACTCTCCTCTATTTTTCAACATAGTCTCCCACATTATTCAAGCACTTGTCGTACCGTTTTACCAATTTACCAATTCCCTCTGCATAAAGAGCGGCCGCCTGCGATTTTAACCAATGTGTCACAACGTTTTTAAATTCCTCATCGTCAGCGAAATACTGTCCCCCAAGCCACTTCTTCATTGCAGTGAACAGATGAAAATGAGAAGGAGCCAAGTTCGGGATGTAGGGAGGATGTTGAAACACATCCCATTTGAATTTGCGCAAAACCTCTCCTGTTCTTGCAGCAGTGTGAGGGCGCACGTTATCGTGCAGAAGCACAACCCCAGAACTCAGTAGGCCGCGACGTTTGTTCTGGATGGCTCTTTTCAGTTTCTTCAATGTGCGACAGTAAACTTCGGAATTGATTGTTGTTCCACGTGTCATGAATTCGATAAGCAAGATTCCTTGAGCATCCCAAAAGACGGTAACCATCAGCTTCCTCGCTGACAAAGTTTGACGGGCTTTCCTCAGGCGGGTTGGAGAACCGGTATGACCCCATGCCATAGGCTGTTGTTTTGTCTCCGCATTGACATGCGCTACCCAAGTTTCGTCACCAGTCACTATTCTATTCAAAACGTCCTCCCCATCCGTGTGGTACCGGTAAAGAAATTCTAAGGCAGCGCCCATTCAACTGGTTTTGTGGATCTCCGTAAGCATTTTTGGTACCCATCGAGCACAGAACTTCCGGTAGCCTAATTTTCCCGTTACTGTCTCATACAAAACTGTCCGAGAAATGTATGGAAGGTGTTCCGCAAGTTGGGAGATAGTGAAATTACGGAGAAAACAAATTTTTTCATCGATTTCTTTCATGAGATCAGCACTCACTACAGACGGCCTTCCACTCCGTGATTCGTCATGGATGTTTGTTCTTGGAACTTTTGTCATGTTTCTGCCTTCAGCGATTCGTGAGAAAATAGCCTCATATACAGAAATCGATAGATGCACTTATTTACTCTCCAATTTTAATAGTGTAGATAATTCCTTTTAAATAAATATATTTTTTTTCGTGATACATTATTAAAAAATACATCTACAATCTCCTTATTGCTGCGGTCAAAAATTGATAATTACATGTAACTAGAGAACAGGGCCCCCTATTTTAATATGCTGACGCTTTCCGACATACTTTCCTAAGTAGTTTTGGCTTAATTTATGTTTCAACCCTCCCCTTAACACTTTTTGCGTTGAATTTTTGAGCATCCTATATGTATCTTAACTCTCTGTCGCAATAATTCAAATACTAATGCAGGATTGACATCTACCCGATGTCGAGTTTTGGATGAAATAGCTAAATACTGAATAGGCAAGGATGTGACACAGAAAAGACATTTTAACCACAACTCCAAACACAACGTTACATTGAGAAGTTTCAAATACATTTGCAAAAGTGAAAACAAAATAATAACAGCTGACGTCAGTTCTGATTGGTTGTTGAGGTGATGCCATTCGCAAAACTGTATACGGAAGAATTATACAAATGCCAACTTCTTAATTTTGTGTATACTTATTTCCAATGGTGTCTTAGATTTTTTATTTCATAAAAGCGCGCAATCTGCAAATTATTATATATTTAAATCGGAATTAATACTAAAAGAAAAAGGTTAATTATATCACTTTTTTGTTTTCAGAGTGATAGAGACAGAACATTTACTTACTTACTTTACAACTTAAGCTTATTTAATTAAGGAATTTATTAAAATTTTTTTTACTTATTAGTCCAGTTACTTTTACAGAGCCGTATTGGAAATGGTGGTGAATGTAACAATTAACTGTTACAAGAAATAATCTGCGAAGAATTCAATGAAGTTTGGGAAAGAGAAAAATAAATAAATAAACGCTGTATGACAAACATTTAGATATCCTGATGTATATGGAATAACAGATTTTAAAGATCTCCCATATTTGAAGAATTGATTTTTTTATCAAATCAAAAAAGTTTCAAATTGATTTTTTCAAAATAAATAAAGATCAAATTTTCCAGTTACTCTCTGTTAAGATAATCTTTAGATTTATTTAGGTGAAAATATTTCGTGTTGACGCAGTCAAAATTTATTGAAATGCAATCGCAATTCTTCTCTGGATGCGGACTGATGAATCAAAAAGTCATAAACCTCCAAAGTAACAAATATATGTTTTGCCAAGTTAAGAAATACATTAAAATTTTTTTTACCCACATGCTGAATGAATTCTTTAATTCGTCTTTCCGATTCTATGTTTTCAATATCTCAATGTTTTTCTCAATCTTCTCTAATTTTTGTTTAAATTTTAAGTAAGAAATTTATTTTATTGCTGTTAATATTTTTATCAATCAAAGCATTTAAGTTATCTCCTCCAATGTTTTCACCTGTTCCTTTTAGCCCGCCACAAGAGGGCGATATCATCGACAATGTATTTTTATTTTAGTAATTCGCAGCCTTAAGTGATATGGTGCGACCTCGTGCTGTGGAATTGAAGATATTTTTGACGCAAGTTGGTAAATCTGGCACGCCAGTCTCGCTCGAAAAGCTAAGTTACACTTGATTTATTGTTTCATGTAATTTCGTTTCATAAAAGTTCAATATCTGTCCTTCCCATTGTTTACATAACATTCAACAAATATTTTAAAAGAATATAAAGAATTAAAACCAAATTTTACCTTTTCCTTTAATTTCACGGGCCAGATAGCTCGTACACATGCAGCAACTCTGAGTTTTTCTTGATATTAGCTTGTCATGACAAAATTGTTACTGCAACATTGCAGCAAACTTCCTGCAAAGTAACAAAGCATAATCGACCAATCCACTTGCCAAACAAGTTTGCTGTGAAGTTGTTATGAGAAACTTCACACCACAATTGCAAAACAAATTTGCTGCAAAGTTGATAAATAAATCATGCCACGACCTAGATACAGTTCTATATATCTGGTTTTGATCTTTGTCTCTGTTTTAAAAACATCCGATTTTTAATAGCTTCTCCTAGACCGTCCTTCATTTTATTAATTCAGTAAGTCAATGTTAATTTGTGCAAAACTATCTATGTCTTTTTATAAAAAAAATTGAAAAATTGTCCATCTTTTCACTATATATAGAATTGGCACTTTAAAGAAAATATATATCGCCTTTTTCTTAATGTTGAAATTTAAACGTTCATAAACAAAGTTAAACTTAAAAAACTGTCAATGTTTGTTGAAAAATAATAACTTATATATTAAAAGTAATTACTTTTGAACCCTAATTTCATAATTTTTTTCTAATAGCAAAGCGTAGTTATTATCTCTCTTTGACTTCAAATCATATTCTGAACCCAAAATTTAAAAATTAATGAAATCAAGAAGGCAGTTTAAAATAAAACGTGTAGATGCAAGATTTATTAGCGCAATATATCTTCCGTAATCGAAGTCCATCTGGCTTAGTGGCTACGGCGGCGGATTTAGGAAGCGGGTTGCCGGGGGTTCGAATCTGAGAATAATCTGTGTACTCTGTTTTTGCTATAGTTTGCCATGTGTTTGACGCAACAAGCTTTCTGCAAGTTCGACGCGTAGACACTAACTCTTTTGCGTTAACTTGTTTCAAGCTTGCACTCTTGCCGTGTCAAACTTGCTGCAAGCTTGCAGATATTCAGAGCAAGATTGCTGCAACTTTCCTGCAAACTAAAATTGCTATCTGAGGGACTTCCATATCATAAATTCAAAAAAGAACCTTAAAATCTTGAAGATGACTTATTTAAAAAAACACCAAAATTTCCAATGTTTGAAATTTTCTAAACAGTATTGAAATCCTTTCTTTGCTCTAAAGTTTTTTTACTTTTACCACTAAAAGTAATAAATAATTCTGATGAAATTCAATAAGATTAAATTCGATCGACTCTCATTGTTTTTCATATTTTTACTCTCGCCTATATCTACTACTCATAAAATACAGCGGCTTTCATAGCCATACTTCAGACGGCTAACTTAGCTTTTATTATTCATGTTTTTTCCCTCAGCACTCAGTCTGAGTGCTGAGAGAAACACATTAACACTTGAACATTATTAGTAATAATTCAATCTTTTTAACTTTTAGCTTCGTATATTGCAGTTTACACAGGTTCTGATAATTCATCCAAATAATCAAATTTCAATAATAAAAATCCAAACTAAAAATAAAACATCTACCCGAGTTTGTAAAGTTCCTGCGAGATTGTTTTTAAAATTTAAATAAAAAATTTTTCGTTTTAAAATTGTGGTAACAATTACTTTATAAACAAATCTGTATATTTGGCCTCAAATATTTAAATTTGAAATGTCTCTAATCGCGTAACAAACTTATAGACAGACAAACGCCAAATGCTGGAGTTAAAACGTATACATCGCTTCGTTCGGTCAATAATAATCCAATGTTTTAACTTGTAGCTTCGTATATTGTAGCTTTCAGGTTCTGATAATTCATCCCCATATCAAATGGCAATATTAATTTGTTTCTACCAGCCTGGATATAAAATATCCAAGCTTTAAATAAAATACCTGGTGATCATTTTTAAAATCTGTGAATTGATATTTTAAAAATTTTAAATAAAAGACTTTTGCATTGAAATAGTGGTAGCAATTTTATAAACACATCTGAATATTTGGTCTTTAATATTTGAAACTGAAATGTCTCTACAATATTCGAAATCATTTGCACCATGCATAATTCTTCATTCAGGTCAAGTAAAAATCAAGTGTCAAGATAGGTTATATAATACATTTAAGTGTTCTATCGGAAATTATCTGAAACTTTAAGCTCCTTCAATGAGACATAAGAACCTCTTGAATATTTTCATCCATTTTCTCCGTGACTTTTGAAACAACATTTTACTCATCTAGACGTATGTAACAACACTGAGTGTATTATGAATCAACGACGAAGTGCACATAGAAAATTTCTATTTAATCCTTTTTACACCATTTAAAGGCTTGTAAAATATTTTACTGTCCTTTTCTAAGCATTTACAATGAAGTTAATTGAATTGCTGTTTTTAAATAGCGATAAATGTGTTTCCAAATGCACACCAAAATGACAATTGAACAAACTTCATTGTAAATGCTTTGCAAAGGACAGTAAAATATTTTACAAGTCTTTACATGGTGTGTAAAGGATTAAATACCAATAAATAACCGAAAACACATATAGCCTTAAAGAACTCATCTTCAAGAGGGATATCCATGCTTTGGAAAAACTAAATAAATGAAACCGGAATAAGGACATTAACAATTTTTAACTTTGGGACTGTATTTCCACCTTTGAAAAATTCCTTTTATAGTTATGTTTGTTTCAGAGTTAAAAAGCAGTCACTGATAGGACCAGTAATAATTATTGAATGCACTATAGTTACAAGAAATATAAAGTATATTTTATGTTTATGAATAAGAACCCTTTTTTAAAAAAATTATCACGAATATTTGTTTCTTCTGTTTCCCTTAGTATTTAAACAGATTGCATTGAATAAGAAAAACGCTAAGTGATAATTTCAGAGAGAAATGATAGAATTATCTTGAAAGCATGTATTTTTGATTTTTTCTTATTTGCTTACTTTCCATTCTGAGAGTTAAATTATCATGGAAAATGGTGGGAAAAGTAATAGAAACGTGAAATAAACTCTTTAAAAGAATTACCAAGTAATCAAGTTCAACCATTGTGCAAAGCTGAGCCATGAATCGGGAGAAAATAGCAACCCTTTTCCCTTTGAATTTATAGGTACCAGAGCTGCATTGAGCCCAGCTCTGGTTAGCTCGAGGCCAACTGAAAAAGAAAGATGTTCTCTTCTTTTCTCTCTCCAACCAAAAGTTTGTCTTCGCTCCTCGTAATTTTTCCTTCGCTTTCTCTCATGAGTTGTTTATGGTTTTTGTTTCGCTTAATGCTGCATCAACAGAAGCATATCTGGTTTATTGAATATTCTTTTTTTTGTGTTTGAAGTTACTTTTAAAAAAGAGTATGCAGCTAAATTTCTAAATTATAATTCAAATATGATATCTTAAAAATTTTTATAAGGAGAGACAGATCTCATTATGATTAGAGATAAGAAAAATTAACGTTTCAGATCTTCAACACATCATATTTTCGCAGCTTTTACTGAGCGAAAAATTGAATATAAAAATACAAATCGCGTTCTGCTGTGTCAGAACATTCGTCGAACGTCTTCAACAGGTAAAACCCAGTACCAGGTGTGTAGTGGAGCTGGAACGCCGTCCCGGCACTAATTTGTTTTTCGAGAAAAACAAATAAATAAATAAAAATAAATACTCCTTAAAACAGTGCGATTTTTTCACCCAGGTTAGAGCTTTCCGGTATTACTTATTTTTCGACTACTACACTGTCCAGCACCAGCGAAACGTTTTCCAGCGTTGTTTGCTTCTGCGCTGACGAGCCGACATTAAAGATTGATTCGGAATATCTTAAGTCTGAAGTTATAATAACAATAAACTAACTAAGTCCGCTATGTTATAATAACAATAAACTAACTAAGTCCGCTATGTTATAATAACAATAAACTAACTAAGTCCGCTATGTTATAATAACAATAAACTAACTAAGTCCGCTATATTATAATAACAATAATTATTATTATTTCGTTTCTGACGAACTATATTTTAATACTTCTACATAACGTTTTGTACATATATGTAAATTTTATCTTAATTATAAATATGATTTTTTTCATTTGATATATTTTTATTACTATTTTTGCGAACAGGCTGAATTTAAAACCAGAAACTATGATGTTGTTAGAAATCCGCTATGTTTTTAAAAATGAAACAGGGTTCAATTAACTACTACGAGGCCATTGAGCTAAAACGTTTTCATATATATTCAAGACAATGGATCATAAATAAATACAGCATTACTATTTACAGAATGTGTATCAATTACTTCTCTAAATGTTGACAGGAATAACTTTTATCTTTTAATCCGCCATCATCAATCTTCCCGAATCCAATATCGTTGAGTTGTTTTTCTCATGATTGGTGAGTGAGCTCAGTCGCGTGTGCGCCAAGAAATCTATGCGTGAGAACTATTGTCGAGATGTTCCAGATGCCTGTTCGAAT
>BGPR01050082.1:0-11144 GCA_013235015.1 Araneus ventricosus
TCGATGCTAGGTCCGGTTACGTATTGCTCACACAGACACACAGACACACACAGACAAACTAATTCCAAATAGTGTTTTTCTAGGGACTCAGGGGTCACAAAACGTGGGGATTCACATCTCCGAGTTCGAATTTTTTGACGATTACAATACTTTCTCTTTATTGCTTCATTGCAGAAAAGTAAAAACAAGTACAGAGTACATTAAATCAAAACAATATAAAAAAAGAATGTTTAGTGGTATCAGGACAAAATGAAAAAAGAATTCTTAAAACATGGCAAAAAAAAAAATAAAGAAGGTTACGTCTGGCCCTTCATCCAATCAAATTAACTGCGTTCAGGAGGCTAATCACTAAAAGGAATTAAAGCTCAAACGAAATAACTTTCATCTGCCCAGGAGTAATTTATTTAAACAGAGGAAAGATATTTTAACTATTTTGTTTTTAAATCAGAGGTGCCGTTCATTCTCATACGAAAAATTGAAAATAATGGGCAATTATTAGAAGGATACAATGATTTAAAACAAAACCATATTTAGTGGTGAAACATTCCTTTTTTTAAAAAAAAATTAAAATTGATGATGCATTAAATTCAAACTAACTTAATTTCGACGAAAATCTAAGTAATACTTTTCGATAGTCCCATCTATTTTTTGTCGTGATTATTCAAACCTATCAGAAGTGGTGCAAAAAAATCAATAAACAACACAAAACATTAAATAAAAAATTTCTGATAAAGTGCAAATTTCCCCAAGCTGAGGTGCGTTCAGTCATTACGACTACCTGTGTACCAAGTTTCAAACAACAGGTACGACAGGTTCATCCCAGGGCCTCTTGAACAAACACACACACACACTGACATTTACTTCTAGTATAGATGAAAAAACATTTTATGAATTTGGTGGTGCGCCAATACAGAAAATAGCATGTAGTTTATAAACCACACCGCAGTTAAAGTTAAAGTTAAAACCCCTTTTGGCTTTTTTTTAGTCGCAGTTAAAAGAAAGTCCGAAGAGGACATGTTATGACCCTGCAGTACGGGGGGGGAGGAGTAAAATTGAAATCAAATTTTAGCCATTTATCAACATAGTTAAATACCCAGTACAAAAATTTTCTCCGACGAGGGGCGCAGTATCCCCGACAGGGGGCCCTGACCTCCCTGTCCCTCCTCTGGCGCCACCCCTGATCATCTTTTTCCCAGTGTAGAAAGCAATTTTTTTTATCATAACGCTAATAGTAGTAAAAATACGTAACTGAAAAATTTGAAGAAATTATAATATTGGTTTCAATTTCATAACTGTTAATTTATTGTAGTTCTATAAATTGTGTTTCAAAAAAAAATAATCAAAATTAAGGATAAACTTGCACTGATAGGAAATTGATAACACTGATAAGATAACTTTTTGAATTTTAATTAGGTGTAAAAATGGTTTCGGTGCAATAATATGTTCCAAAGTTATAGAGAACGCCGCCCCATGCCCCCGCGCCTGATGCCATTACAGCAACCGAACCGATTGGATGGACAAGAGACAATCCAAAGTTATACAGGAAAAAAGATAAAATTTCTATTAATATTTAATTAATTAAAAATTTGAAAATCCTTTTCTTTGTAAGCACCTGCTACTCAAGTACCTACATGCCAAACATGGTTGCTCTAGGTCCATTTGTGTGCCTGTAGAGCACTTTTATTTATTAGTAATTTTTAAACTGCTTACTATTTGTTTGCTTATTTTAAACTCGTATACAAACCAGCGGGAGTGTTCTCCCCTAAACTTTCTCGTATACTTCCCCAAAAAGGTGCCGTTTCTCCGTCCCCACGTGGCTAAAAAAATTCGAACCTACTGTTATCCAGAATCCAATGACTATCAGAAGGTTTTTCATTATAGTGATTGAAAAATATCTAGGTAAAGAATTCAAAGAGATGCGTACCGATTAAAACGCATCTATCGCACACTGCTAGGTTTCGCTCTAGCCGTCTCAAGGACAAACTGACGTAATCGCTCCTTTCGCGAGCACAAACGATTGCTTCCGTACGCATGTGCGTGGAGATAGAGGATTGGTTTCAATGGTAAATTATACAGACCGACAGACAGTCAACCCTTTGACGGATTTAGCCCAAAATTTTATACGGACCTACATTCATGACGATAAAACTGTGTACCAAATTTTATCCATCTAGCTATTCAAGTTTTTGAATTATAGTGTTCAAATGACTTCGAACATACAGACTTCCCGTTGACGGATTTTGTCCAAAATTTGATAGAAACCTGCAAACTATGTTTAAAGACCACATACCAAATTTCATCCCCGTAGCTCTCATAGTTTTCGAGTTATCGTATTTACAGACACAATTCCAAAATTGTGTTTTTCGGACTCAGGGAGGTGCAAAACGTGGAGATTCGTCAAAATCTCGAGTTCAAATTTTTTGACGATTACAATACTTTCTCTTTGTATACTTCGTTTATGAGAAAGTAAAAATTCTCGATCGCTTGAAATACCGAGTCAAAATTTTCTCTTAGATAGATTTTATCGAATCTATTAATTTTATTTTATCAAGATTAAACTAATGAAATGATTTTTGATATTGTAATCTTGAGTTCAGAAGAAAGAAAAAATTATATATATATATATTTTTAGCGTACTAAGAAGCATGTCAAAGAAGGTAGTTTAGCAATTTTTAAAATATATTGCAAAAGCAGATTTTTTTTTGCAAAGCATCAGATTTTTGAATTTCTTCCTGGTTAGAAAAGCAAGTTATTTTGATAGTAGATTATTCTAATTCATAATGAATGCACGTCCAAATACGTGAAGGAGGATTTAACAATTTTATATTAACCACCATTCTGAATCTGAATCAATAATTCTGAATCGGAATCTCCACTAATTCAGTTTTTGAGATAATTGCCCTCAAAACGAATAAATTTGTAAAAAATCGTAATTGATAGTACAATAAACGAAGGGTTTGAAGGAAAACAAAAAATCATAGTTTTTAAAATTGGTACAAATGTTCTCGAGGATCTCTTGTTGAGCATAATAAAAGTCCCCGATCCTGGGGGGAGCTCATATCGCCATCTTGGATTTCATCCCCCATTTTTAGTTTTTTCAGAATATCTCGAAAAGTATTCTATTTTCAAATTAAAATTGATTTAACAAATTAAAGAGCGTAAAATTCCCTACAAGTACATATTTTTTTGTTTTTCTTCCAGCTTTAATAGTTTCCGAGATAATGGGTCTCAAAGGTTATCGCCATCTTGGATTTCATTCACCATTTAAAATTTTTCTTGAATATCTCGAAATCTATTCAATTTTGAAATTACATATAATCAGCAAATTAAAGAGCTTAAAATTCTCTACAAATACATGCTTTTACTTTTGTTTCAGCTTCAATAGTTTTGGAGATAATGGGTCTCAACACTTACCGCCATCTTGGATTTTATCCCCTTGCAGTGGCGGACTGGGTCTGAAATTAATGGTTGCCAGGAGTCAGTGAGGGCCCACACATATCTACAATCATAATATTAATTCATATATATATATATTATTTTTATTTAATTTTATATTTAATTATATTAATTTAAATCCATAATACTTAATAACTGTGTATTTAATTTTTTATTATATATTTCATTTTTCCGCGTCTTTAAAATAAATCCCTTTTAACACTCCTTAATTTTCTACGTTTAAAATGGCGAAATTATGATTAAAGTTATTTGATTTTAAATTCTGGAAGTTAAATATTTCGTATACGGTGTTAGCGACAAAGTATGAAGGAGAAATGCTGCCCATTAGTAGGGCATCTGTTGAAAGAGCCAGGAACCTTTAAAATAAATTTCTTTGGATGATTTAGAGTTTATTAATTTTACTGGTAATGTTTCAGTAATTTGTAATTAAACTGGAATCATTAAAAAGGTATTTTTGAATTATAAGTAATTCCAAAATCATTGTTTTATAGTATTTTTTGAAAATATTGCGAAAAAACGCCAAAATCTTGCTTAATTTTTAAGTTACTGAAATTTTAATTTACTTTTGGATTTTAAAAAGTTGACAATTATTTTCATCTTTTTTTGAAGAGCATGTGTGCCAAATTTCATAAAGGTCGAGTAAAATTATAGATTTGTACAAAATACATCCTTATAATGTAAAAACTTCTTTTGTTATGTTAAAATGCAGTCCATTTTCATTATTTCGCCAGTTTTTTTTTTTTTTTTTTTTTCCTTTTAAGTCCAGTCTTTTTCTTTCTTTCTCCGTTACTTCAAATAAATTTAGTTTTTGATAGATTTTCTATGTTATTTTAATAAATTTACTTTTTAGCAATGACATTAAGCCCATTTTTCCACTAGGCAAGATAATATTCCTGGAGATTATGTAATTCATTTATTTGATATGATGAGGTTAAATTTTCACTTTATAATAAGCTTAATAATGCGCAATAATTGTAGATTGTAATTATGCAAAATTTGAAAAAATAATCTTCATTGAATCTCGTGTTTTTTAGACTTTTTTAACAGTTGAATGTAAAGATTTATGTTATTAGTTTCATTAGACACAAAAGCATACTACTGCATCAAAATTTATCTCAAATGCTAATACATTTCCTATCTACTGTTTTCTTCTTTTTTTTTGCACAACTAATTTCATTCTCAGTCCTTTGTAGCAATTAATACTTTTAACTTAACAAAAATTAAATAAGTTGGAGAATTTAAAGTTTGTTAATATAATCAAATTAAGACAATTAATAAGATGGACGAGTCGGTTGGTAGCCGAATGCGGCTAGTGTTTATTACTACAAAAGCAATGTAAAAATAGAGAAATGATAATTTCAGCTTACCTCTCAAATTTTTTTTTCTTTCCTTTTTGATAGATACGCTACATATGTGTGTGTGTGTCTTTACTCTCTTACGACTAAAAACAGAAATAGCACTTTTCTCACCAATTATTTTCCATGAAAGTCAGACCAATAAGACAGAGGGCCCCTTACTCTTATAAACACGAACTCCCCCCCCCCCAAACGCACTAAAGAAAGCGTGAGTCGTCTTTTCATAGGCGGACATAAATGTCCGTCACCAGTTTTAGTGAAAACCTTTTTCCATCGGGCGAGTTCCCTCTCGTTTGTCAGTTGCTGTAGAGTGTACAAATTGCCTTTCTGCACAAAGGGATGCAATTCCTTCCGTCTTTCCTGGGGCTTTCGCAACCAACAAAAAAATCTTAATGATCATTGCGGCTCGACTTCGCACAGAAGAGGTACCCTGTTCCAAAAGCCCGAGTGTTTGTGCAGCCATCGCAAAACATTCTGGAGAAACATCTGTAAATGATCGGAAGGTCAAAGGAAGTGGACAGAGAACTCAGTACAGTTCTTACGGGCAGTTGTAATTGCGTATGCGTCTTGGGTCGGTATTCGACCACCCGCTGTTCGGCTGGTCGAATTACGACGGCAATAAATCCCAAACGACTGAACGCCGAAACATGGGCCTTGGGTACAGGGATATTTTAATTGTTTGCTTTAGAAAGCTTACTATAGAGAAAGAGTTCTTTTTTTTCTCTCCCACACTTCCTGGGGGCCCAAATTGTCTTCTTTTTAAGGGGCCCACTTGCCATCGGGCAAGCTGGCAACCTCGCCAGTCCGCCACTGTCCCCTTGTCTTAATTTTTCTTACATATCTCAGAAACTATCAAAGCTATGCATTTGTTGGGAATTTTACGATCATCAAATTTGCTGTATTACATGTAATTTGAAAAATCGAATAGTTTTCGAGGTATAGCTTCGGGTTGGGATGCAGAAGGTCCTGGGTTCAAAGCTTGCTGTAAGTAGATGTGTTCAAAAAATAACGAAGTGTTACCTAGAAGTTCGGAATTAGTGATTAATATTTTTCCATGCTTCTAAAATGTATTTTTAAAATATTCACTATAATGTTATATTATATAATATTATACGTTATTATATGACATTATCCAATATCATGAAAAAAAAACATTGTACAGTATTGAAAAAGTCACGTTTTACACTGTTTCAATATTGGGGAAAATATTGTACAATATTACTTTTTCGAATTTTATGATATAAGACAATATCATGTGCTACGTGGGTGATAAAAATTGCAACTGTAAAAAGGCTAGTCTAGACATTAGCCCTAATTCTAAAAGTTGAGTTTTCTGCATGGAAGTACGAGTCTAGAAGGCTTCATTTTGGTGTATTGATTTTTGATCACGAATTCTGAGCATTTGTGTGTTAGCATGTTTGTAGAATGCACAAAGAAAAAGACTTGCTTCATCCAATTTAACCAAGTGTTTTTGTCTTGGCTTCAAATAGAGGCATATCATTTCCCTTGTTTGTATTTTTATGAGCCTTTGTATACGTTTGTGTATTGAAGCTAAATAAAGATTTCATGTGTCCGTATCTCGCTTCTCTTTTTGAAATTCAAAGATTAACTACCCTGTAAACTGGGTTCTCAGTTGCCAAATATACCCAATTGGACATATTTAATAACCAACAAAACTGATTGGAACCTTGTAACTGTTGGTGAAGCAATAATGGTACATTTGTCGACTGTGGATGAACTAACAGAAAAATACAGCAATTTGGTAGTGGGCATATCTTTTAAATGCAATAAATTAAAATGATTCCAATTCAAATAACTTAGTACTTATGCAATAGATTTGGAAAACTAAATTATGAAGTAGTGGTGAATCCGGGGGGGGGGCCATCGGGCTGCAGCCCACCCAGAGGTAAGTCAGAAATCTTGATTTTATTTAAAATCACTACAACTGTTTGTTCTTAATTTCCCCCCTTTAAAAAAAATTAATAAATAAAAGTGAAAACATTGCTTTCTGGCTTGACAGGCTCGAAAATTTTCCTACTTTTTCAGTCATTTATTTCAGTTGTACTTATAGCGTTGACGCGATCCATTACATTTTTTGGCTAATTACTTCATTGCATTTTTTATTAAATTATCGAAAGTATTGTGTTTATTACTATTATTGTCAGGTCAGTAACAGATGCGGCGCCAGAAATTTTCCGACGGGGAGGCAAGACATCTCCGACGGGGGGGCAAGCGAAATTTCTCTAATACAATAACACACAATACTTAAGTTGATATTTAATTAAAGGTAATTAACTATTAATTAGCGAATTCAATTATAATAATTAATTATTTGGAATAATTAGCTATTTGTATAATGTCGGTGCAGTAAGAATTGTCTGACGGAACGACAAGCAATAATAGAAAATGAAGAATTAAAAACACAAATCTCGTAACAAATAAAGTGTACCGCACTGATATTGGAAAAAAATACAGATTGTTATCTAAATCTCATAACTAAATAAAATAATAGCCGAAACAAGTGAAAATAATTATTAACTTTTTTTTAAACCTATAAATGCATAACTACATATTTAAAATTATTGGCAAAATCAGAGGACCAGTTCCCCAGCTCCAAACACTGGACTGATATCGATAATTTTTATTTCATATGGAAGCTTATGATATGTCATCAATGGTCGCCTGCATCTACCACCTTCCATTTTCGAGAGAAACCGAAAAAATACTTCTCTACTGCACATTCTCTTTTGGAAAAAAACATGAGATAGTTCCCCAGCCTGAACCACTGGACCGATTTCGACAACTTTTACTGCATATGAAAGTTTTTGACGTTTAGATATATCATCACTGGTCCCCTATCACCCACCGCCCTCCATATTCTAAATACATCGCAAACTAAAGCTTTCCTAGTGTACCTCAGCCTCTACAACCGCCAACTTATTTCTCCAAGTTTCAAGCATAGGTACAGGATATTAGAGGCGAACAGCTGGTCGCCAAAGGCGGGTAGTCTATATATTTAAAATAATTTTCTATACCAAAGAACCAATCCAACTACTGAACCTATTTTGACATTTTTTTTTTTCATATGAAAGCTTATGACTCCTAGGGACAGTCATCAAAGATTGCCTATCCCCCACCGACCCTCATTTTTTAGAGAAATCGGAAAAACACTACTTCACGGTACATTCTCTATGGGGAAAAACCTTGACTGAGTCCCCAGCCTCAATAACTGGACCGATTTCGCCAATTCATCTGATCACTTTGCAAGTATAGATAACCACTCAGAATGCCTCATGTTTATTGTGCAAGTTTAAAACAGTATTTTTGAACAGCTTTAATGAAAACGGTTCTTCAAAAAAGAACAAAATATCTACTCTAGGGGATGGAAACATTATTCAGAGCGATATCATATTGCATTTATGGTTCTGAAAACTTCTAGTCAAATTTGTGCTAAATATTAAAACTCAAATGTGGATTTTTCGTCCTATATCCTATTCCACTAATCTATATGCAGTATTTAAAACTGAAAAAAGGTAGTGGTTGCGATCCGCGAAGAGCTGAGCACAGCGAGTTTCTCTCCCTCTTTATGTATATACTAGCAGTACGCGCCCGTGGAATCAGGACTTCAACAAAATGAAAAAAAAAAAAGTTCAGAAAACAAAACAAAAGATACACATTATTGATTTTCCCGCTTATTTTTCTTCGCGATAATGACATTTCAACTGTAGAAGATTGTAATGTTTCCTTCCCGCGAGCTTAATTCCCATGAGAAAAAAAGTGCCAGCCCTTTTGATACTGGCGGTAAACAGCAGGAGAGTGCACCTGGACACATCGCTAACGAGGCGGGCGCAAGAAGAAGGACTTCACACAGAGGGCCGCCACAATGTCGACGAATAAATCACTGTCAGCGCGGACATTAGCGGTACCTTTTGGTGATTCCTGAATAGGCCGGTGGTGACGAAACTCAAGGAGCTTCCCAGAATAAGAGGTGGACCATTCGGAAGGTGAGTTGTTGGTCAACCAGAGTACGATTATCCAGTGAAGGGAAAGATAGGAGGGGCTTCACCACTTCATCCACCCCCTGAAGGAGTGAATAAAAACTGAGGAACGGAGAAAAAAAGGGGGATTGGAATTTGAATGTTTTGGGGAGTCTCGAACTAGTTTCAGGCTCCGGAGTACCGTAGAAAGCGGTTTGATCAGCGGATTGAAAGTCCCGACTGAAGTCGGACTTTGATAGACAACCCCGAGGAATCGGCATTCCCGAACTCTCGGCTCTTGAACTTGCGAGCACTCTTGGTAGTCTCGTGGTTTGGTATCACGTTGATCGGTGGAAGTTATCCATCCGATGATTGCTAGTCTTCCTGGACTATTTTCTCATGGAACTTTGACGTTTTAGAACTATGATTTGTTTGTTCCTTTGTAAATAGTCATATTTAATCAAGACTTCTCTGCGAGAAGTATCTCTTAATTATTGCTGTAGTGAATAAAAATACTTAGGCCAACCTAAGCTTGAATTATTTGGTCACACTTAGGCCAAGACATTACAGCAATATTAAACTGGTGGCAGCGGAGGGATCGCTACCCTCTCCCCTGCGCAGTATCTCAAGCCTTAGAGTTACTGGTCTGCGACTGTGACTCGGAAAATTTTCCAGTCACAGAAAACTTGGAAAGCATCGGACTTTAAAATAATCCGGTGGAAGCACATCGCTTAAAAAGAAACGCCTGGAAGCATCGGATTTCGGCAGTGAACCCTGGAAGCACATCGCATAAAGGAACGCCTAGGAAGCATCGGACTTCGGCAGTGAATCCTGGAAGCACCCGCTGGGAACCCTGGAAGCACCCCGCTGTAACCCTGGAAGTCCCTGGAACCTGTTGACTCGTAGGCACCTGTGGAGCAGCCTAGCAAAGACGGAGGAAACCGGCTTGAAACCGTGGAGACAATCTACTTCAAAGTGAATCTACTATGTGGTGAACTGTGTCATCATACTGTGTTCCCGAAGTGCCTCTCTCTTGGTCCCCGGTGAAATCTACACCACGGTAAGCTTGTTTCATTTTACTACTTTCAGAGGAAATTACAGTTATAGGAATGTATCTAGAATAATTAATTCTAAAGTCTAGGAGAGCTTTTTGTGACTTTTTGTGGAACAAATTTGAAGAGCTAAATTCTGGTTAGTAGTTAATTAATTAAATTATCAATGTGAAAGGTTTAAAAGATTATTGATTTTGTTTTTCTAAATCTTGAGAGTAGTGAAATATAAGATATCAACTAAAGATTTTCTTTATTAAATTTTTGTGTAGCTAAGCAAATGCGTATGTTTAATGTACTAAGTTCATAGTTCATGTGGCTAAGAGTGTTTGGTTTTAGTGATCATAGCATGGCGAATTCAAGTGTATAATACATGTTTAGTGTAGGGTTACTTATTTATAGCTGGTGTAGGATTTTGCATTTAAAGGAATCAAAATTCATGAAAGTTAGTAAAATTTCCCATTGAAATTAGAAATTGATATTGAAATTTTTCATAATGTTGTGCTGTATTCTTGTGTAGTATTGTATATGAAAGTAAATTGTGGGGTTGGTTATATGTGCAAATTTTAGCGAAAGGTCTAGAATTCTTGATGCTTAGTTCTGCGTAAAGTTGTTTGGGAATATAAATTCAATTGCTTGAGTTAAAATGGCTTTTTTAGCTAAACACCGCAAGGAGGAGTTAATTGCGCTGGCCGACGATATGGGAATTGAGATTAGTACTAATGATAAAAAAATAGACATCTGTAAAAAGGTTAAGGATTCTCCAGATTTTGAGGAGGAGTTTGTACGAGGATGTTTGGAGGAAATCGTCAGACAACGCGAAGAATTAAAAGCGCAAGCACAAGCTGAAGCCGCGGAATTAAAGGCACAAGCTGAAGCCGCGGAATTAAAGGCACAAGCTGAAGCCGCTGAATTAAGAAGGATCGAGGCTCTAAGACAAGAGCGGGAATTCGAATTAGAAAAAATGAGAATCTCAAATGCCGCAGAAGTTAATAGTGTAGCTTCGACCCGAAGTGAAAATAGCAAAAATCGGCTCAGTCTGAAAAATCTCATGCAAAAATTTGACGCGCAAGTTAGCGATATATCTATGTATCTGGCGTTGTTTGAGCGTCAAGCTCGCACAGCAGGAATTGAGGAAACGGAATGGGTTCCGAAACTTATTTCACTTTTGCCGTTGGATCTGGCACAAATCATTATTAAAGAACCAGAGGAAAAAATGCAGGATTATCTCAACGTAAAAGAAGTTTTGCTAGACAGGTTTAAAATGAAACCGGAAACCTTCCGATTAAAATTCACCCAGCATCAAA
>BGPR01050084.1:0-11143 GCA_013235015.1 Araneus ventricosus
TGCTCGCAAAACTCAAGAATTACTGCGAAAGTTCAAGTGGAAGTGGAAACCTCCCAAGAGTCAAGATTAGGCACCCAATCTGGGTTCCAAACACTTGTCTGAAAAAAGATTCTCTTCAGAGAGTGATGCGAAAACAGTTGCTGAGAACTGGCTCAATGGACAGGACGTGATTTCTGCCAAGCCGGGTTAAACAAGTTGGTCCTGCTTTCAGATAAATGTCTAAATAGATTTGGTGATTATGCGGAAAAGTGATCGGCAGGTATGCCTCATAATTCCCTTTTGTATTTTCTGCTCAAAGTTAATAAAATAATTTTTATTACCTTTGTAAACATTTTTGGATCTAGTCTCGTATATTCGGTTTTATTCAATATACAGGGTGTCCGAGAATTATTGGACACGTTTCAAAAATTGATAAAAAAAAATTGTTACAACTGCAGTTTTATTTAAATGAGAGCAAATTAAAAAAAAAAAATTCAGATAGGTAACGCGCCGTTACGGTGGTCTAGGTGGTAGTAAATTACTGGAAATCTTCAAATTGTTGAAAGTCATTATCAATGAAAGTATTAAAGCCAGAAGAAAAATATATGAATAATGAAAAATAGTGTATTTGTAGAGAATTTTACGCTCTTTGATTATTTGAATGAATTGTAATTCGAAAACTGAATAGTTTTAGAGATATTCAAGAAAAACTAAAAAAAGGAAAACAGAAAGCTCGCATCAGCTTCTGCTGATCGGAACCCATGCGAATGGAAGTCTTTTGTTGTAGTAAATTTAGAACGTGGTAATGGTACAAGGCTTATCTAAAAAAAACTTTTTAAAATGCGCTCTTATTTAACCATAACCATAAGAACAACCATAGATTAACATTATTAACTTTTGAAATGTGTCAAACAATTCTCGGACACCCTGCACTGCGAAACACAAATCGCTCCATATTGTGTCATTTAACCGAGAGTCGGTGGTGGGGGAACACTCTCACTTCCGGAGGGACCGCGATGGCCTTGTTGTAAGGTCTCGGCTTCGGGGACTGGGAGACTCCAGGTTCGAAACCTGTTTCCACTGAAGATATGCCTTGTATGAGGTCTGTTGCGCATGAATCTTCTAACTGTGTAATTTTTTTAAAAACCACTATTTATATGCAACGTTTGCAAACATGTTGAAATACCGTTGAGCCAAGCGAGTTGTTATTTATCCCTCCTAGCGGCGGAGACGTCTTTTTCCGTTTTTTAGGTTCAGTTTAAAAGCCGAAAGTTCGTATTTAGGGGCCGTCCATAAATGATGTCACACTATTTTTCAATATTTTTGATCCCCTCCCCCCCCCTTTCTCACAAAGTGTCAGACTTCACCATACCACCTCCCCCCCTGTCACATGTGACGCTATATTACATAAACATATACTTGCATTTCAGAAACAAAGCACTACGTTATAGATCATATTTCCAATTACATTTTTAAACTTTAACTATGTGTTTTAATGACATTTGTGAGCATAATAATAATGATTATATGTGTATTTATTTTGTATGGAATAAGATTAAGGTTTACAACAAAAAACCTAATTAATATACAATATTAATAAAATATTAATATAAAAGAGCAATTGAAAACAGTAGTATTTTGGAATTTGAATTCGAATTTGATATATTTTGTTATAAATCTTATCTTTACTTTATGAACACAAAATACTCATAAACACATTGAATTAAAGAAAACTGCCTCAATAAGATCAACCTGTTTGTGCCACTGCCAGTTCTACCACTCACCCAGGTGGGGCGACGTATCTTTTGTTTGACAGTTCAAGGGTGTGATAGGGGGAAGTTTTCTTCTAATGGTGAAGAATTTCTGCTGCTACCATATTCTCAGAACCTACCCTGAATGCCTTTTTCGAAAAGAAAGGAATATAAGTGAAAAAAAATCACATGAAAGTTGTTTTAACCCCGGTTAAAAAATACCCTCAAATTCTGTTATTTTCAAAATAAGTTAAAAAATTAATTTACTGATTTTAAATGTTTTTATTTTAACCAAAATGTGTGATGTCAAACTTCTGTTATCCCCTCCCTCCCTCTTATCACAAACTGTCATAATTTCACGAACCCAATACCCCCCTCCAAGCGTGATATCATTTATGGACGGCCCCTTATTTGTATATTTTCGTAACCAACCACGGATAAAATATTCTTAAGATTTCAGAGATATAATCAAATACAAAGAGGATCGGTTAATTTATTTTAAAAACTAAATTTTCAAACATGAAAACTAAAACATCAAAATAATCGGGCGCTCGGATAGTTAAATTGCAAAGCTTGTTCAGTATAATATGATCCAATGCTATATAAATGTACTACATAGCCAGGATGTAGCAGAAAATAAATTTGTACAGAAAAATTAAAAAATTAACTTCATTTAGCCCATTAATTTCTAAAACGGTGCGTCGTTAATCTAATTATCGATTGTACAGTTCTGTTAAATACTCAATTCGTTTGATAATTAGGCAAGCAACTTTTGATGCTTGTTGCTTGACCTAATGACGCGAGGTCCTGTTTCAATTCGACCAATCGTCGTTTCGTCTTCTTATCTGTAAATTTGTTTGTAATGCTATAGCGAACAAACGCGTTATCCGATTTTATTCGAATTTCGGATGGATGTTCCTTGAAGTCATTTAAAACGATGTATGTTTAAGAATTTTTATTTTTCGAATCTGTTTAAATGGTTTTCATATGTGAAAAGTCAATGGCCAGTCTGGCACCATTAAGGTATTTGTGTCATTTTGGAAATGGCGGGATATTTAGTTTTGAATTTCTTAATACTGATAAAAGCAGACATTTAATTGTAATTTTGTTTATATTGACAAACAAAGAGACTTGTGTAAATAATTCACAATCAAAAAAGGGTCTAAACTTTTAAAGACTGCGATAATAAGTACATCTTAGTTTTTGAAAAAAAATCTAATTAATTGTAACAAAATAAAATTTCATTAGAATTTTTTAAATTAAAAGTTTTATTTTTTGCAATTAAATTGGAATTTTTAATTAGAAACTTCTGATTGATTTTTTCAATTAAAAATTCTAATTAAAATTTTTATTTAGACGCAAGGTTTACTGTTCATACAACTATTAGTATTATAGTAATTATAAGTTTATTTTAATTACTCTTTTGTCCTTGCATGTAGTTTAAGTTTGGAGGAAGCCCAGAGCCTTTCAAGAATTCCGATTATTTTAGGTTGAGTTTCTTGCATTTTTAGCCGTTTTATTTCTCTGGAGACTTTGTTTCTCATTAATTCATAAAGCAATTAAAAGTTCATTCAATAATATTAATCATTACTGTTTTGAAACAAAATTATTGTTAGCAAAGAACTTCATAACTCAATAACTAATTATCATTTGCTTATGGGTAAAAGAACAGATTTTAGAATATTACAAGAAATAGTTAGCAATCTTACATTCGGAAATGCAGTCCAGATTCTTTAAAAATTTCTCGTTTGCGTCACTTGCATCATCAGCCAATGCATGGCCTGCAAGAAAAGCTACTAACAGAAATGACCAATTGAAGCAGATGTAAGACTTCATAGTTAAAGAACTTCTTCAGATGAATAAATTTTTCAGTATTCCTCAGAATTTCCTGAAATGAAATTCAGAATGTTTTTAACTAGTTTTCATCAGCAGGATTTTTAAAGTTGAATGAAGATTAAAGATTCTATAAAAGTGTATAATTGTTTGGGTATCGTAGCCCATTGTTTTTTCAAATGAAAAATAAAGTGAAACACTCTAACACTATTTTTTAGAATAATTAATTATTAGCTGAAAGAAAAGTATGGATGAAAAATTACATGTTTTTTGCTTAAACCTCATGCATCAGCGCATATTTTTTGAATACTTTTTACCGATTGGAGCTTCAGAAAATACATAGTAATAAAAGCAAATTCTAGATGATTTTGAAAAAAATAAAACTGTATCTCGATAAATATGAGGATACATTAGCATATATTTCATGAACAAGATATCATTAAAAGCGAATTCTAGAACTTAGGCTTTTTCGTTGCATTTCGGTTTCAAAACACTGGTTGTGATTCTTCTATTCATGAAATCTTTCCTTCCTCCTTCAATCCTCTGAGATCATTCAGAAACCTTTTCAGCTTGGTTTATATACTGAATACTTCAAAATCATTCACATTTACATGATTGGAAGAAAAGCGGTGTATATTTAATTGCTAAATTTGGAGCTGCAACATTTTTACTTTCGAAAATATTTAGTATTTAATAATCCATTATTAAAGATAAATTATCAACTTAACGAATTCACGCAAAATGCGGTTGTCACAATGTTATAAATCTTATATGTATCTGATGCGTCCATACATTCCCACAAGATGTACAAACTTATAAGCATATTAACTAGCTGTAATGCAAATTTCTAATAACTGTTAATTTCCTAGATCTTACCAATGAGTGAAATTTGGAAACCTGAGAACCGATGTTATGGGTTTTTTTCTTTCTTTTTGGCAGATAACAATACTAGAATTTAAAATATAATTCCGTTTACTTGAATATCTTATTTTAAGACAATGAGAGACAGAAAACGATACTTTTAATAATATAAAAAATGAAATGTTATATTTTGAGATATCTGTTATCATATAGTGTTTCAGAAAAAGAGAGTGGAAGAAATGACTTTTATTTTCCATAACAAGATGGCATTTTTTAAATTTCTAATAAAACTAAATTATTTAGTTTTAAAAGTGTCTTGGAACACATGATGCTTGAAATATGCATTTTTCCGGTACTATTGAGATATTATACATTAATGAAAGCATTTTAAAAGAAAATAAACCAACCACAAATCGTGGATATATTATGAAATGTCGTATTGGCAAAGGCATCTACACAGAAATAGTTAGTACGGATGCACGAATTTTGCTTGCAATAAATTTGTTCATGAAAAGCTGTTCAATCCATATACGGATATCATCAAAATATAAAATTCTTTTTAGGTATTTTCAAATTTGAAATATCTAAACTTATGCATTAAACTTATAATATTTTATATTATTTTAGATCACATTTTTAACTACTTCAATCACATCTTTACAATAAAAAAAATTAATACTTTAAAATGAATTCATTGGTTAAGCCCCGTGAAAATAAATAAACTTTGCTTATTTTTTAATTGCTTTTTATGCTTAAAAGAAATATTTCTATCAAATATTTTTGGAAATATGAAGCATAATATTACTTCAAATAATCTTGGACTACTTACCTGAACGGCTCCAGAGGTTCAAAAGCTTTTCTACTTCAGTGAAGTGCATCCCTTATATATGGGAAGTTCTAACACGAGCAACAGCAATATTCAAAGAATTAAAAAAAACTCAGGAGTTTTTAGCAATCCGTAATTTAAAATAATGACAAGTCTATTTATGCTAGATTTGATTCTTTGGTTAAAAAAGAAAACTTATCATCCTCAAATATAAAGAAGTAAATATCTGCGTGGTCGAAATTTTGCATTTTCACTAAGAATAAGTATTCTAAGATTTGGTTTTACTTTAAGCTGTTACTATTGCAACATGAATGCGTATGATCTGTAGATTGCTCATGTAAATTATTTAACATTATCGTATGAGCAAACATAGTGAAATTATTGTAAATTTCAAAACACGTTGTTGCCTCTCTCGTTACTTCTTGATATATACACTGTAAAAAATTTTAGTGTGACACAACACCAAAAATGGTGGCAACTACTTTACACCAAAAGTGGTGTAGTAAAACACCAACCATTATTTTTGGTGTAGTGAAACACCAAAGATAATTTTTGGTGTAATCAAACACCAGGGATAATTCTTGGTGTAACAAAACACAAGGATTGTTCCTTTACACTACTTTTGGTGTAAAGTAGTTGCCACCATTTTTGGTGTTCAATAACACTAAAACACAGGACCTATGTAATACATAAAATATTTTATATCCTGACACGAAACACTATCAAAAGTAAGAAAAATTAGCTGGTTATTCAAGTATACTAGAAAATAAATACCTTACCTATAAGACATATATGAATATTATATAAAATATAGTTATACATGAAAGTTGTCAAAATAACACAAAAACAATAATATGCTTAAGGCATATAAATACATGTGGGTGTGTGTATATTAAACAAATTTTATTACAAAATCTGAAAAAAAAATAAATCCTTAATTTTCAGTAGCTCCGAGAAGTTCTAAACTGAAATCATTAAAAAATTATTTAAAATAATTCAAATAAAACTTTGAATCACAGGAGCTAAAATAAATATTCTGACACAAGAACACACTATTCCGTTGTAACTCAAAGACTGTGCCAATTATATTAAAACAGCAAACAAATAAGAATAAAATAAAATCATCTGTCTTATTACCGTCTGTGTGTTTCAGGAGGGAGAAAAATATGTAAAGTATTTAAATCCATAAAAAACAAAATATCGAATATTAATGAATGAGGTATCAAAATAGGCTAAAATGGTAATAGGAAATTATAAATACATTAATTACTAGAAGTAAATTTAAATTATTTGAATAGCAAGAAGTACTAACAAAATTCCTTTTAAAAACCTGAAACTAAAGTTTAAATTACTAAAAACTAAATAATCAAATTATAAAATTAAAAATTTACCTTTATACCATATATATGTAAATGTTATAAAGAAATTTGAATGCTAAAATGTATGATAAGATGTTTTCTAATAAAAATTATTTTCATCAATCAGAAATCAGGCACTTAAAACTTCCTGGTACACATAATTGAATTTCAACAGTTTCATGAGCCCTAACTTCATTCCAACAAACTTCTAAATATCCACACTTATCAGTGAATTGTTGCTCAGAAAAGCTTCGCCACATGCATGCACACTCTCTGCAATAATTATTTAGCAAAAAAAGATATAACTTTTCACACTGGGTAGCTATTTATAGGTTAAAACCTCAGAAATTTGAGTTTTCGAAAGATGAGTTAACCCATTTCACCAACTCTTTGCTTAAAAAGTACACTTTCAAGTGACAAATGTCTTTAAATATGTTCAGATTCACTATTCAAAATTATAACACATAATACTTATTTACTTTTACCTTTGTAAAATTGACAAAATAGATTTTATTCAAAATTTTAAAAAAAATTCTAAACTTCTTGCATTTCACACCAAAATTATAAACATGCATTTTTTCCACAGAAGTAATTATCAAAAAAGTTTCCCCAAATGTATACACATTCACTGCAATAAGTATTTAGCCAAGAAAGATATAACTTTTCTCACTGGGTAGCTATTTATATGTTAAAATCTCAGAAATTTGAGTTGTCGAAAGATGAGTCAACCCATTTCACCAACTTTTTGCTTAAAAAGTACACTTTCAAGTGACAAATGGCTTTAAATATGTTCAGATTCACTATTCAAAATTATAACCCATAATACTTATTTACTTTTACCTTTATAAAATTGACAAAATAGCCTGTTTTCAAATTTTTTAAAAAATTCTAAAATTCTTGCTTTTGACACCAAAATTTTAAAAATGCTTTTTTCACAGAAATAATGATCAGCCACATGTATACACGTCAAAATAAAATTTGTTCGTAATTTAAATGCACAGAGAATATTAATCAGGGCGAATTCGAACTAGGCTTAGTAAAGAAAATTTCAGAAGCATATACGAATTAAATGTAATAAAATTCTTAAATACAAATGACATACATATAAATAAAGTTATATTTATCTTATGAAAACTTAATTATCTTTATTACACAACCTTTTATAACGTTTCTGTGTAACGGCAGCAACCAACGGAAAAGCAAAGTTGTTTACAAATAACCTATCGTTGCCATCGGAGGCTTTCCAAACGTACGCCAAAATTGGTGTTACCACAGGTGAAAATAATTCACGAATGGTGTCAGGTGCGTGTGAGCAGGGTGGAAGGATACACCAGTATTGGTGTTGGATGCAAACAACACCACTTAAAGTGTATAAGAACGCTTGATTTGGTGTTAACTTTAAATAAAGTGTTTGTTCACGCAGTTTTTAAGGTTTTTCAACACCAAATTTGGTGCGACATTACTCCACAGTTTTTACAGTGTATGGACAGCAAAAAACCCCATGTTGTTGTCTCCCTTTCATGGCCACTGTACGTGACTATACTTTAAACTACGACGAAGAATGGTTTGTGTATATGAGTAGCAGTTCTAAATACTTCTGCTTAGTCTTAACTGCTGCCTTATCTCATTACTGTCTAGTATCCCTTTTTAAGGACACTTCTAAAAATGCATTGTAAATTCACTGGAAAAACCCCATGTTGTTGGCTACCCTTGCATGACCGCTGTACGTGACTACACTTCAAACTACGACTTAGATTGGTTTGTGTACATGAGTAGCAGTGCTATGTACTTCTGTTTAGTCTTAACTGTTGCATTATCTCATTACTGTCTAGTATCCCTTTTTAAGGACATTTCTAAAAATGCATTGTAAATTCACTGGAAAACCCTATGTGATTGGCTACCCTTACATGACCGCTGTACGTGACTACACTTTAAACTACGACTAAGATTGGTTTGTGTACATGAGTTCTATGTACTTCTGCTTAGTCTTATCTGCTACCTTAACTCGTTACTGTCCAGTATCCCTTTTAAGGGAAATTCTAGAAATGCATTATGAATTCACAGGAATTATTTCGTCAATATAATTTTACTAAAACATGAATTTAAGTATTCGTTTCTTTTATATTCAACAAACGCCTTCGACGACTAGTTTATTCGCCAGGAATATAATTTCAAGTGAATCTCTTGTGCATAATTTGATATTCATTGTTCCCTTCACCCTTTGTGGAAGGTGACTTTTTAAAACACTCAGATCAGGTTGATGCACTCTATGCGCCATCCCATTTTTTCTATTTCTGCGCTTATTTAATCATGCATAACTTTATTATTTATTGTGTAATAATATTAGAGGTTGAATGGATGGATGATACAAACATTTGAGTTCGAATGTCAGTCTCTACATTCTTCGTGAACTTGATTGTCCTCCACATCCGTCTCAGAATCAGTTTGTAGGTCGCTGCACTCAGTCACTTCTCCATCGAGATAAAATACAGCAGATTCGTCCCCAGCTGACTTTTAACAATTCCTCCATTCCATTCCATTCAACGTCCTCAGCTGATAAACAATTCGATTTAAAAACACAGGAGACATACGAAAAATGTCAAGTTCATCAGAGAACTTTAAAAATTCTATAAAATTTGTGCAAAGAGAACTTGTTTACTTAATTAAATCTTGAATATACATTTTGAAATTAACTTTTGTTTCTTAAAGCTCTAACAGTGAAATCTCTGGAGTTCAGTACATGACTGTAATCAATTGAACCATTAATGACTTTGTAAAAGAAGAGAACCCCAAAAAGATCACATCTGGAGCATAAACTAGGCATATTAAAGATATCAAGTAGACGTGAAGAAGATACATCTTGGAAGTAAAATCCATTTTTCTTTTAAAGTAAATATCGCAAGAAGTTAGTTTGAATTCGCTCGATAATTTCAATTTTATTTCTGTAATTAAGATACCAGATAATACAGCAACATTATATTTATCTGTTCATAAAGATTCTTTGTGTAATCCGCCAACCAACAGACGCCTCGAGGAAACGGTTGTCGGTGATTGTCCTAAGATGCGGAAATTTAAAGCTTCATAACTTGGTAAATTTTAACCTAATCGAACCTAAAATCGAGCCTATCTTTCGATCGGGTTTTTTCACCCGATTATTGGGTTTTAAAAAATAACTGGTTAAAACCGAGCCAAAAAAATTACCGCAAAAAATCCGGTTAACCGAAATTTTAAAAAATACGGTTTTTGATTAAAACCGGTAGGTTTTTCCCATCCCTAATAAGGAGAAGCAGCCGACACTCCAGAAGTTGCTGAATCATTGGGGAAAAGAAAAAATATTATTCGAGCATCAACATTTTTAATTAGGATGAGACAGTTTTATTCAAAAAGACAGTTCAACCAGTCAATAACTATTTTCTTACTAGTCATTCATCATTTCGCAGTGAAGTTGATTTGATGATAATGATTGTTTCGGTGTCTCAAGGAAGAATTAAAGCGCATTATTGCAGAAAAATCTCTCGCTAGCTTAACGAATGGGAAAATGATGACTCGTTTTTACTATCTCCTATGTAGAGTATACAAAAAGAAAGTATTGTAATCGTTAAAACATTCGACTTGAGATCGAGATGAATCTCCATGTTTTAGACCTCCCTGAGACCAGAAAACAGAGTTTTTGTAATTATGTCTGGATGTCTGTGAACGCGATAACACAAAAACGATTTGAGCTAAACGGACGAACTTTCGGTACGCAGTCTTCACACCAAATTTGTAGATTTTCGTCAAATTTTGGACAAAATCCGTTAACGGGAGGTATTTCTGTTTCTATTCGTCTTCATGTGAACACCATAACTCGAGAATATAAATAGCTAGATGGATAAAATTTGGCACATAGTTTCATCATATAAATTGCAGATCTATTTCGAATTTTGGACCAAATCTTTCAATTGGTTGACGGTCTGTCGGCCTGTATATTTGAGATTATGCGAAGGCGATAACTCAAAAACGCTATAATTTAGATAAACGAAATTTAGCATGTGGTCTTGGGACAAAAATTATATGTTTGTAGGTTTTTATGGTGCAAGAGCCAAACCTGACCATACTGAGCCGAACACTCGACAAAAATCATGGATTTTATAGCATCAGACTAAATAAATAGCAGTTTTAATATCGAAAATATATTTATTTTGATATATACAAAATCAAGTTGTTTACTCATACAAGAAAATTTGAAGAACTAACTTGTTAAACTTGAAATATTAAAGCAATTACAATCAATCACATTACGTGCAGTCTGTGACTCGAGAAACAGAACATCTGAAAATAATGAATAAAACCGTCTTAGCTAAGTATCTATACAGGGTGTCACAAAAAAGTGGAACAATAGTCTATTTAATTAAATATTGACCCTAGACATATAATTCCAATTTCAAAATTTCATCGAATAAAGTAAGAATTTGTATGAATATACTTTGGTATTGAAATAGATTGATAATAAAAAGTTACAAAAATTAACTTTTTATGCGGTCACAGTAGAACAA